>JAPYZR010003506.1:0-33179 GCA_030522945.1 Trichopria nigra
AATATAAAAATTCTACTTACGCTTTCGATCGAAATTTAGAATTATCTGCTTTCTTATATATCGAACAAATCATTTATTTTAAGAAAATCTCGTGATCAGTTAAAATTACGATTTCGATGACATTCAAACTGTGATATATGATATAGATGAATAATTCAATTATGTATATATTTATAACTAAATACTGTATATAATACGTATATTAAAAGTTGCATATAATTTTACATAATATTACAGTATATGATAAAAATAACTGCATAAATAATATTTTAAAATTAATCAATAGCTCGTTAAATACGTATATTTAAAAAAAATATAATAAAACATAATATAGAATAAAAATATAAATCAACATATATAAATAATATTGATTTATAATATTAACGAAGTTGAGATAATAATAATTATACGATAATAAACATGTGGAATTATTTGAAAAAAAATTAAATGACAAAATAAGGAATATTTTAAATTTACATTCAATATTACATACATATTTATATATATATGTATAACGTTCTGTCGACAGAAGACGATCGGTATTCGGCGAATTAGAATTGGCAACGTCGCAGAGAGACAAGTTCCAAACGTTCCACAATAAACCAAACGTCAAATTGAACATTTTGCTAAAAAGTTCCCGGGTCACCTGCTGGCGGCGCTCGAATCAGTCTCAAATCTCTCAAATTTCGGTCTCGCCTTAAACACGGAACTGAGCAATCTCCCTATACTAATCTCTGTCAGAAATATACTCTATTTAATTATTTATTTATATTATCCTGTGTATAATATAGGAAATATGCCGATTTCAGCAATATGCCGGTCGGTTGTGGAAAAAAAGCGGATATACCTGCTGTTTTGCTATCTGTGATTATATAATGTAAGGCCCCTGTGAGAAGAATTTCTTTTTACAATACATCGTCTTTTAAAACGATTTCTTATTTACCCTTAAAATAAATATTATATCATAAATACAGAATATTAGTGAAAAAAATATTCTTATCTTATATAGTATTAATGCTTATTAATGGATAAAGAAATTCTATTAAACACACTTATATTTTGAAAGAATGTTTAGTTAGAAACATGCATAAATGATCTTAAATATAATAATAATGCATATATATATGCTTGAAAATAGGGTACAAGATTATTTCAGAAAATTACTATAATATTGTATTCTTTAGAATATTTAATAATGTATATATTGATGACATTACGTTAATTAAAGCAAACTTTGGTAAACAAAATTTTGGGTGCTCTGCTTATTTCCACCCGGTTAAAATGTCTCAATCAGTCAGCTTCTGAAACCGCCGTCAGGTGACAGGAGTCATCAGTCCACCATAGTTCTTCTATATAGCCTACATATGTGGCATATGTGCATGTACATAGTAAGAGTTAAGACATCAGCCATCTTCAGGGTTCGCTGGCGCGCGAATATTCAAACTGCATAATTGCATATTCGAAATGGAGCGAACAAGATTAAAGCGCTTTTATATAATGAATTACTGAATAGACCGAATGGACGCAATGAATATTAGAGTACACATTACAATGTATGATGTAAATTTGTATTAATCTTAATATATGTATATATCAATGTTGCACGGGAATGTAGGCTTCATTATGAAACAATACAATAAAAAAATCAACAGAACTTTAATCTCGTTTTTGTCAAATTTTTATTTACATTGATTAAATAAAAATTTTAATTTATGTATCGCATAATTTTTAAGCCAAAAACGCAAAATAACCTACTAGAAATAAAATCTTATACCTATATTTATAAAGGAAAACCAATTGCTTAATGCAGAAGCACGTTTCATTCTGTCTAAAATTATATCAATATATATATTAGGTTCTCGAATTCCAATATTATATTAAATAATTGTTCACTCTGAACTTTATCGTCGATTGATGATATCACTATTTACGTCCATGGAGCTCAATGTTTAATAGATCGATCAAATTGAAACAGATGAAAAACACATCGTCGTTGATCGTTCGTTACTACAGTCGCGTTTTCGTGTTCTACTGGCAACTTTTTTATGGAGTTTTTGCAAGACGCCACTCAGTTTGCTCCGAACGAGTAGTGTGCACAATTTGAGAATCGTGGAAATTCGTCGTTTTCCACTGTTCAACCGTCATGCCCCTGCCAATAGTGCAATTTTCCACAAAGCACATGCTTGCACGTTTCATGACCAGTGCGCACTGCTAGTTCACCCACTGGAAAACGCTATTAATTGCATATATGTTATTTTTAATTTGAAATTAATTATCCTTTATGCATTAAAAATTATATGAAATTAAAAAAAGTGTCAGAATCAACATAAGATAGAATTAAAAACATATGTTAAAAGAGAATGCATTAAATATTTAATGAAAATGTAATGGAAGCAAATTTCAATTCGTACATTAAAAAATTCTCCTTAACATATTTTATTTATTTATTTAGTTTTTTATTAATATCACTTTCTTATACCTCTTGCCAATTCAAACCTCTAACTTGTTTCCACTTTACAGTACTCTCACTCTCTCTCATTTGTACTGCATCCATTTTGAATCGCTTACTTCATTCGTTTGCGATTAAACATATATACGCCTGATCACTAATATTTACAATGACTGGACTCACAAAATGGCGTCAGAAATAGCTGACCAATCACGATCGACTTCGATGACGTCTTAACTCTTACTCGATGGGTCGAGGGACTCTAGTCCACAAAATTGTTGAAGCCGATTCTGACTTCCGACTTTTACAAGAGAACATCCTTAATTTAGATTCAAATTGAAATTCATTTTAAGGATTCATATGGATTGAAAAGTAACATTTTAAATTTATTTTAAACTTTTCATTTCGTGCAAATGCATATTTTACATAATCTATGTGTTGATTAAAACGCGCATTGGAAAATGAAAGTGAGTCAAATTTAAAATCGTTATAAGACTATATGTATATATATATCTAAAATCATATCGAAAACACGACAATTGATAAATAAGCATCAACAATATTTGTATAAAAGTTTATAATGGTCAATACTTTATCTTCAAAGTAATATCATTACTATTTGTTCATAGTAACAATTAAACTAAATTTTTACTTTAGCTCATTGTAGTGTATTATTACATATCATACTAATAAAAACCTCTACAAGACCCACTCGAGGGAACGAATCATTGGAGTTCAGCGATGTATATTGGACACAATTTGGCCCTAAAAGAATTTGTTTAACCCAACTTCACAAGATAAACTTAAAATTAAAAATAGGATCTACAAAAGAAAAGAGAAACAAACAAAAAAAAAAAAAAGCTAAGATAGGAAATTATACAATACCGCATTTAAGTACGTATCTTTGTCTCTTAACTTTATTTCTTTCACAAGATTCATCGATTTGACATCTATGTCATCGCATTCAGTAACTTTATTTACAAAACATCAGTTGGGTATAAGCACTATTAGATTATGTTACTTCCAGAGAGTCGAATTTATTTACAAAAAATCCTTCAGACAATGGCGAATCTTTCCGTTTCTTGGTGATAAAGAGGCCTTCAAACTTTTCTTGTAATCGATTTCTTATTTAAGGACATGTACGAGAAAATGATGCTAAAAAACAAAAAATTGCCGGCTCCTAGAGAGAATTTTGATGGTCTGTAAATTGAAATATTAATTTGTTTATGAAATTGAATTCAAGACTTGCAACAGAACTACATTATGCCTAAATAATTAATTTTCGATTACTTGGCCGACTCGATCGATTGCCGATAGATCAATACAATACAGCACGCTGCATTACATGTTTGATCCGTACATATAGTAAATATAAAATTTTCATTCTTTCTTTTCGCAGTCTCAGTATTTCGCCGTCGCATTCGTCTTTTTTAACCCTTTTTATCTCTTTTTTTTTTAAATTTCTTTACAAATTAGATAATAACTACCAGAAACCCCATAGTAAACGTGCTTGCAACGATTTCGAGCGCAAAGTAATTCGATTCTTTCGTACAGTTCTAACTGTCGCCGAGTCAAAATAGTACTTAGTCTCGATTCGAATGATATTTAAATATTTAAGTCACTCGTCCGTACTTGCGCAAATTTTTATCGAATCGAGAGGATTATTCTTACATTAAAACAAAGAACGCCCTTTCATTAGTCGCTGTCTAAGCTCAGTTAACATTTTCGTGCACGCTTAGAAAAAAGAATGCATTAGTTCAATGAATATTTGGTTAAATCTACCAAATAAATGCTATCATATGGTCAATTAAATGTTTGCTTTTATGAAATATCCTACTTATTTTCATTGAAACATTCATTTATTATGGAAAAATCATTTATTTTCGCTAAAATAACATTTCAGAACAACATTTTAAATCAGGAACAATTAAATGTAAAATTGTGTTGTAATTATTAACTTGAAAAGACTGATGCTCTATTTCTTTATCCACCGAGGAGAAAACCGTATATCGCGCAGATCTCGATTGTGTTTCTCCAGGGTTTAAGAAATTGTACCAAGATAGGGTGACCAAGTAGATACGACAAGAAGAAACATCTCACCGGAGCACTTGAGCACGAATAAAAGAATAAATTTTTCAACTTTCCTATTTGTTTCAACTAACCAAATATACCGGTTGCATTGAAAAAATACCTTTCAATTATATATTATTCTTAAATGAATCAATTTATTTTTTCTACTTAAATAAAAACATTATCGAGATTCAATAAGAATAGCCACATTTTTATATAAAACATTAAAATTAGATCGAATAAACGATGTTATTGAACTAAAGTAAACTTTTTTCTGAGTGCTGCTTTCATCGCTCACTTTTCGCCAGCTTGGGAGGTACTGCTAAAACATTTAAAAATACCGAAGGTGACGTGGAGGCCACGTCTCGCTGAGTCTCAATTTCTCCCAGTTCATTTGCAAATTCTCAGATTCGTAACAATAATCGAAATGCGAAAAAAACCTATAACCGTTATCGATTGAAAAAGTTATCGCACTGCGATAGAATATCCTAACACAAAGAGAAGTGTACATATTGAAAACTTGACGTGATAGGTTCCCACTTTTTCTCTTTGCCTTTCGTTCGGGTGGATTACCGGAACACTTAATTACTTACACAGCCATACCTGAATACTTGTAAAATGGTCGTAATTCGCGCATTCGATTCATTCATGGTGGCCGAAAGTTCAATTTAAAAGTGGAATTTGGACCGAGGTTTCGCGATACCATAAAAAAATTAACTTCTCGAACTCAGCCCACGATGCTTTAATCCAACCAATATAGTGTGTCGCTTTTCCTAGAAAAAAAAAAAAAAAAAAAAGAAAAGAAAAACGAAAAAAAAAACACACAACGATATATCCGCTGAAACGCCAGACTTCGGAAATACTACCTCGCAACGAGAACGCACATCATTCGTGAATCAGTGTCGCAGGAGCTTCGTGTGAGAATCTCTCACTGGTCATCTCAAGATTCATAGTTGATCATTGATCTCTCTATAAAGAAAAATGCAAATTTATAAGTCCGAGGTTTTCGCAAAGCTTTACGGAAACCTTTACGCGTGTTCTTTGACAGTACTTCGCCGTAATTCTATCGACTATTTCTTTCATTAGGATGTTCGTATCATCGATCAGCTTCCTAGTGATTTTCTGTGGAATGTCATGAATCCTCAGTTTTAAAGAAATTTACGAATGAGTCTTTACCGTGATAATTCCCTTTCGTACGCTATATTCCGTTTCATTGGCCTCATGTTCTTTACTGTTCTTTTTTTTACCTTGGATTATAATAATAACACTGTATTGTCATACTTCTACAAAGTATATTATATATTTACGTTTAAATATATCCACGCGACTCGAGTATTATTTAATTCCAGAACTCTCTACACCGCAACATCTTCGAAACCTTTTTGACGCAGTAATCGTGAAAGATATCAATGCGGCGACATATTCCTCAAATGCGTGTTATCATCTATAGTATAGTTAACCGCAATTAATGATTCTTAACATACCGCGTTCGTTTAAGAAGCAAATAAACTATAAACACATCTCTTTTATAATAAGAAAAATCGCGAAATCGCCCGGAACAAATTTCAAGTCATATTTGATGGACGTGTACATAGAAATAGAAGCGCCTTTTAGAAGTGTTGAGGAAACAAATTATGCGTCTTTCTCCAAAATTTTTGTAATTCTCTGTTAATCGAAAAATCCGCTTCTACGAAACATTTGAACAGTGTTGAAAAAATAAAACACGAGAAGCCGCGGCTCGTCAATCGTAAAAAAATACATACTCAGAAAACATCGGAGAAAGGAAAGGTTAGTCCGATGTGAGAATGGAATTACGTTTTCGTGAGAAAAGTTCTGCTATTCTCTTTCGAGATACATCGAGCTAGCATCAACGTCGAAATCCTGTGATGTTTCTGTTGGTATGTCGCAACGCTATACGCGAATTATTCGACATGCAGGTTTTTTGTTTTTGTTTTTTTTTTGTTTTTTTTTTTGTTTTTTTTTTGTTTTTTTTTGTTGTTACCAAGTGTGCCTAACGGGGCCCTGAAATCGGAAAGCCGGAAGTTTGTTTTACCTCGTTGTCGATAACAAAAGCGTACGGACTGGAAAGTTTTGCATTAGAGTCCTTTCATACTCGTTAATCCCTTGATTCAATTATGAACCGTCGTCGAAGCTTGCTGCAGTCTCTCCAGCTCCTCCAATGAAAGAATTTTCGTTTGACCGAGTTCAGGAAGTTTGCCAGCCCGAGCTTCAGCGAGGAGTTCCGGGGTGAACCATCGTGCAAGTTGGTTGGATGTCGGCGAAAGATCACCACCGTTGCCGCCCATAAAACCAGAAAGTCCAGGTGAATTTTGCCGCCCTACTCCCATGTTCATTTGCTGCGAACGCATTACTCGTCCAACTAGAGAAAAGAATATTCTTTAATGAAAATTGACAATTGAGCGCGTTAAAACCGATGCGATCGCAGTAACAAGTACTAGTGTCCCTGTGAAAGAACCGGTTAAATTATAGCCGAGTCGACGCTTTCTACTAGTTACTTATAAACGCGTTTAATAAATACGACCAACAAATTTAGAACATCAGAGAAATCTCTTTACAAACGTGCAATCAACTTTTTCATGTCAAGATTTTGAAAGTTATTGAGCTTCTGCTAAATAAATACAATAGATAATAAATCAAACCTACGCTATGAATAGTTTAAGCCTGCTAAAACGAGTAAAGTTTGAGAATCAAAACAAAATCGTATTAATTAATAAACTCCAGAAATATCTTTCATTGATAATCACTAAAAGCAGCATGTTAAAAACAATATTTTTTCGCTTGTTGAACCCTTTACGGCACGGTCCCAGCAAAAAAGGTATTATTGAAACGCATTCGGCAGGGTCGCAATTGGGATTCACTTATAAAGAAGTAAATTCGCATCTATACAATTAACACACTTTTTATACATTTAAATTGTCAAATAATGTCTAGAAACAGTCATAAGAATACATTAAAAGTGAAACTAAATAAATCTAATTTGAATTAAGTGTATATTTAAATTATTTCTGGATTGTGATGCATCGAAAAGTATTGGATTTCCTAGACGTTGACTAGACATTTTTGTGCATTCAAGTGAAGAACAGATGTGAAGTTACTTCATCCTAAGGGAATCCTGATTTTGACAATGCTGAATCCGCTTCGATACCTTTTCGTTTGCTGCTAGGGTGGTTATAGAGAGCAGTTCACCTAGATCATTATCATTTCTTTTTTTCGTTTTTAGGTCAGTTGCTACTTGATTTCAATACCACAACATGTATAAACATCTGAAATTACAAACAATTTTACAGGATATATTCATTATTAGAAAACGTATTCATCGAATCCACTTTCAATATCGTACATGATGGTTTTCGGGGTTGCCGACCACGATCTGCTTGTAAATTTCAAGATAGCGCATCCGATACGGCGGAGCACATTCGTAAAAAGTATAATTACGTAATAATAAGGGCGTAAATTGCACTTTCACGCAAGACTTAGGTATATTTTCTACTTTTTGTATTTGTATGAGTAAAGATAACGCTTAAAGTACATTAGATGCCTCATTGTAGTGATTAAAATGCTTATTACTTTTATTTTAAATTCCTAAAATGCAAGGAGATTTTAAGTTACTGTATTTTGTATCATAAGCCAAGAAAGATTTAAGAATAAATTATGCTTATTTTTGGGAAAATTTGTTATTCTTTTGTTAAATTGCAGCTAAATGTCGAATATTTGCATGGCATTCAACTGTTATAATAATGTAAAACATACTTGAAAAAGTAATTATTTGTCAATATAAGAATATTAGTGTAAGTGGCGGTAGGAAGCTTGAAATGATCAATGACTAAAGTCAGATTTTACTTGTTTGTCGATGGAATTGAAGGAAATGGATAAGGATCGTAACTCTTTCTAGTCCGATTTCCGAGCTCCGTTGCAAGCAATTGGATTTATGTTAGTGGAGGAACCTGGAAAATGGTAAAAGTTTTCATGCAGACAAAACAATATTATCACGTAAAATCAGTTCAGTTTGAGTCATGCCAAAAAGTAATGAAGATATATCATTTCATCATATCAACGCTATATACTATTGTTTTATGATATTTTATTAGATGATGTTAAAATGAAACCTTAATTCTTTGACTATTTAATAAAAGCGTAGCGTCAATTTTCGATTTCACTCGAGGAGAATAAATAGCATATTTCCACAATCGTCTTACAAAATGCTTTCGTTAATTTTTTTTGTATGTATTAAAAGACAATGACGTAATTTGTCAAAAACAACATTTTTTTGTATTTATTAAGCACTTAAGTAAATTAGGTATTGCTGACGCTAAAAAAAAAAAAAAAAAAAACAAACAAACAAAAAGCAATATTTATTTGAAAAATGAACATCTGTAATCCTGGCAAGACCCTCTGTAAGTACTTTTATAAAAATCACGAGTGGAGATCGATTCTTGAATCTATGATGCTAGTGTCGCACGCGGACAATCGCGATTGTTATACATTTTAAAATATAACGATGCGATACCGTTACCACGGTTTCAAGAATCGGCTCTGTGAAAATATCAAATGATACAAAATTAAATAGAATTATTAACAATAATTTATATAAATATGCCCCCAATCCCCCATCCGCACATATACAACGAGATATAATATGTCCGTGCATGAATGTGATGAGAATTATTGATAAAATAAAACAACTGTAGAACTAGGGGGTTTTGCTCCCTGCGGCTTAAGGTAGTTCTTCACAGAATTGCATTACTGCAAACAGAAATAAAAAATATACATGAGATCTTGAACTATACGGTATAATTTTTTTAGTCCCCGATTGCCGAACTCATTTTCGAGAAAAAAATCGTTAAAGTTGGCCACTTATACACGGAGGCATATAGGGTATCGTACAGTTGCGTGCACTACTATTTCAGCATTATTACACAGAAAAACTGCATTCGGTATTGAGAAAGTAATGGGATGAAATTAAAGATTCGTACTTTTTAACGCCTAAAACAAAATTACAGGTAGCCGAACAAATTTTCGAGATATTTACAGTAGAAAGTGCAAAAATATATAACTTTAACCTCTTTCATGTCGGTTTATCCATATATATATAAAGTGCGTGGTTCACGCTACATATAAATAATATTGATATTATTGAAGCTTTGTTATTTTAATGCAAATATTATCAAAGACCTTAATAAATGATTTTAATAAATGAAATATGTACAATTCGATTGAGAATTTCGCAATTTTAATTCCGAGCATTCAGTTGACAAGGGAGTCCGTGAAGAACTACCGTTTCTAGCTAGAAGAACTACGTTAACCTAGCCCGGGATTTTTGTCCCTCTAGATTCCGGCTTTCTTTGCATTCAACTCTCTCCGAAATTAATTAAATTGCAACATTAAAAGTTCTCCTAAATAATCGCATTATAGTAAGGTAGACGGTGTTGATGAATTTCCGAATTCTAAAAAAGTTATTTTATTCACAAAAAAAAATAAAAAAAGTTTTCCCTCATCTTCATGTTTAAAGTGTCTAATACACGAAAAATGTACAGAAATATCGAATCAAAATGCCGGTCGTTCTCTTTCAATAACAATTGAGCTGATAAATGTAATAGTAACACATATTTAATAAAAATGAAGGTATTTATTTGAATTCTGCACATTTTTACGAGTATTTCGTGTATTTTATTTTTGTTTGTTTAATTATTTAACAATTATAAAAAAATACTGTCTATATATAACAATACACTATCCCCCCGCTCTCTCTTTCAACCGAAAGAAGTCTACAGTGTCGTTTTCTCTTTCTCACCGAACCAATGGTGGGATGGGAAATGTTAAAATATAGGAGGGAACCGCAATATTGCTTGAACCGAAAAATTAAAATGTGGTGTAATTGTGGTACAAATACTAACCGTACCGAGTACTATAAATATTATAAAATATTTTTACCAATATTACAACTTTAATGCATACATGTCTCTTTATGCTTCTTTTCAATCGCTTCTATTTCTCGTGCTTTTAGTATCGATTTATATCCTCTTCCAACTTCGTTAATTGCATATCGATTCCCTGTACCCTCTCCTCTCTCATCATCCGACATTCGTCTACTTGCATTAAAATATCTATTTCTTTTTCACAGATTCTATACATTTTCTTTTCTTTCCTTGAACAAAGCACATCCCCTTCGTATTTTCGTATTTGTATTTTCTTTTCCTCTGTTCTCCGTGTATTCTTTCTGACAATATAGTCAGAAATTCCGTTCGTCCCTATCGCACCCTTCATATGATTTCGGCTTTCACACCATTTATCAACTGTCTTGTTCGCATCCTCTTCTTTATCTTGTTTCATTAGTCTCTCCTTCCCACTTCTCCCACACTTTTGCAAGTATCCTTTTCTTTCAATACTTTCGCACACATCCTGTCTATTCATTCTCTCTCCAAAATACCCTGCCCCCTCCCCCTACAGAGTTAATGCTCCCGATACTCAAACTTTTTTGCAAAATTTGGGCTCTGGAAGGATGACTTTACGTGAAATATGAAATTACCCAACAAAATTCTAGAGAAAATCATGTCAAATTAAGTGAAAATTTTTAGAAATAAATTGTTTTTCCTACCTACTACAAAAATAACTTGTTTCCGACAGTTGTCATTTAATAATTTTAAACTACTTTTACCAAATTTGTTGTTGTTGTATATTGTATGTGTTATGCAGAATCACCCTTACAGAGCTAACTAATTTTTTATTTACACCTTTATCATTGAAAGACTTAGTCGATAGCTAATTTTTTACGTCTTTTACTTGATAATCCACTTAAGAAACTAAGAAAAAATGTACGAGCGTTACAGAAGAAATTATTAGGTAATGAATCAAATAAATAGTGCTGGATAACGTAATACAGAAGACATTTCACCCGTTTGCAAATTTCTGCACACCCTGGGCAAGTAGTCTCGTCGAATTGCCTTTAACTCCGATCTTTTGTCTTTCTGAGGTTAACAATTGAGGAACACCACATGCATTCAAGTTTTCTGTACAAGAAAAGTACTCAATCTTGGCCCGCACGTCACTTGCGAGTTTGTCACAGTTGTCAAGTTACATGTTTAATTGTATACATTATAGCGTCGTGCCAATGCTAGGGCGTCTCAAACTCCAATCTCTTGTTCAACACTTGCCACGATGACTCCGTGATTACTCGTACCTGTGGGTGCCAGGATTTTGCAGTACGAATTTAGATTATTAAATGCTAAGCGATAAATCTATGCTAGAAAATTCTTGCTCCTCGTATACTGTTGAGATTGAGCGCCATCGATGCTTCAGAAATACATATTGTGTAAATACAATTATAAGGAAACAAACGACAGCAATAAATATATTCTTCCGAGCCTTGATTCGTTTTCTTCCCACTGGCAAAACTTCATTATATACCCTGCATGCTCTCTCTTTTACTTCTCGAGTAATATCATTATTAAACAACAAAATTGAAAAAAAAAATGCGACCCTCACTTAGATACACAAAGCGACCAGGACGGCGAGGTGGCAGCAGCGGTAATCAAGGGTCAATCCTCTGCAGAGTCGGTTGGGTTGCCGTTAACAACCGACGGAATGTTACACTTCAGGTCAACACATCGCATGACATTTTGGAGTGACACCAACCACCAGCTTCTTCGGTGCGCTACGGAAATCTCATCTCCAACGTCATATTCTCAGATGAGATAAAATTCGAATAATAAAAATAACATTAAAAAGAAAAAGTAGATTATTACATCGCATCAATATGACCAAATTTCAATAAGCCTATATATTAATTTGTAGGGTTAATTTGTAGGTTTGTGATTTAAGTAATGTGATGATTTCTTTCCTTATTCTAACGCTTCTCCTCATCACCGACACCGGCCGTATGAGAAAGAGAACACGACACTGCTGCCTTCATTTGAGAAAATAAAAATAATGGAGGTACTTGAAATAAGCGGAAAACTACCGTATTTACAACAATCTAAGATCGTAAGATATATATATATAATGCAAATATTTCAAACTTACCGTTTCGTGCCGAGCTATAGTTTTGGTTCATGTTGAGCTGCACTTGTGAATTGACCGTCCGCTGCTGTTGCTGCATGTTCGCATGATGCGACTGTTCTTGCTGGATTTTCATTTGGTTATTCATTGGATCCATGATACGTCCTCGTCGACTCATTGCAGGGTTCTGCGCGACATTGTACTGAGGAATATTCTGGTGCGTTGTTGGTGTCACCATAGTATGTTTCGAGCGAGCGTTATTTCCGTACATCCCCGAATTAATTCTTTGACGTTGCTGCTGCTGCTGCTGCTGCTGCTGTTGATGTTGTTGTTGCTGCTGTTGCTGCTGCTGCTGTTGTTGCTGCTGCTGTTGGTAGTCGACATTTACGCTGTACGGGAACTGATTACTGCCACCGCCCTTAACGATTGGCCGACCTGTAGAAAGAAAGAAGCATGCATGTCTTAAGGTGACTACGCATTTTCGGAACGCTACCTTACTTATGGGGCGATACATTTAATGGCAATGAAAAATTACCAGGGTGTTGCTTAACAGACGGATTAGGCCGGGATGCACGAGTGGATTGTGATCGAATGCCAGATTGTCGCGAGAGTAGTCCCTGCGCGAGCATCTGAGCGTTTGACTGCATTTGCAGGTGGGATGCTTGATTCGGATTCACCAACTTCGACGGATCGTTGCTACCTACAGTATAAGTAACGTAGCAACTTAGTGCCGTTCGAACGGAAGCTGCTAAAATATTTTAGTCGCCCGATTTACGAATTTTCAAGCTACGTTAATTACTGATAACGCAAAAAACCACTTTACAACGTGATTTCCTTCAAGCACTTATTAATCCGACAAGTCTGTCGACTATTCCGTGAAGCGTATGTTTTATACTGAATTTAAAATGTTTATGTAATCAAATCGTAATACTTAATAAATTGCATTTATAATTATTATGTATACATATATGCAAATAATAAAGTGTAATTAGTCTATAATAAAACATAGCGGCATTTTCTTTCCTCGGTTAACTTCTAATTACTCTTTTAATCAATTTATTGAAAGCAGTGCCGGGCAGAATATGCCCGAAGACAGTGTATGGGCTACACTGAAAGTAGACACTGCATGTAAATCGCAATTAAAAATCAATGGGATTGAAAAAATATTCCTTTTCTTTTGTTCGTGCTTGACATTATCATTAAGAAAATGCATACAATATTTTCGGATGGTTAAATTATTTATGTTATTAAAAAATGGTTTAACATATATAACAAAAAAAAAAAAAAAAAAAGAATCAAACTCGTTACTATTCCCATATCATCGCATACGCATTGAAAACGGTGCACGATGGAGCAAAATTGCACTAGACATTTTTTTGTAGAGCAGAAAATCGACTATACGAATTACGCTGGCATTTCATGTTACAAGTTATCGATATCCGCCCTAAAATCTTTTATTGAATTCAACGTCACACGTTACTCGTGGCTAACCCATTAACTTTACACTTTAGGGTTCTCCATGTCATTTTTGTAAGAAATTTGATACTCTATAAAAAAGGTTGAGTTCAATTTTAATCTATCTATTGCACCGTTTTCAATGCAGAAGCGATAATACGAAAAAAGTCACAAGTTTTACACTTTTTTTACATTTGTAATCATTTCTTAATACTACGAAAATAATTTAACCATCTAAAAATATTGTATCCACATTATTAACAGCAAAATGAAGGTGAAGAAAAAAGGGACCTTTTTCAACATCATCGGTCTTTAATTGCGATCTAAATAGAATATATACTTGTAATGAAGGCCGTGCTTTATCTTCGGGCATATCCTGGCCGAAACTGTTCAAATAATAAAAGAACACTTTCGACTTGAAAAGTATACAGTACGGATGGTTCACTACATTCGTTTGATATTGGCTGCTCCTATTGACCTTATGTCTTCCTTTCTCGACTAACTTGTAAATGTGAACAAAACGACATGAAAAGTTAACAATTAAAACATTTTTATTTTTTACCATTTCTATCATTTTTTAATGTTCTGATCCTTATAGACATTTAAGTTCTATGAATCTCTTATATAAATTTTTCTTTTTCGAGTCGCGAAATACGAATTCCGAGTTATTCCTTCATAAGTAAAGACTGCAGATTCAATATGACAAAACAATTAAAAATAACCAAAGCACCAAAGAATTATTAGTGTAAAACGATTATTACAGCTTCGCGTAAAAACTTATTTTTCAAAACAACTAATTTCAGCAATTAATTCTCTTCTAAAATGAATTTGAATGTTTCTGTAAGTGGTGACATGACACAGACTGTGGTCGCGAACTATTCATAGTTAAGACAATGTAATGTTTCCTTCTTAACAAAAGAATCAAATTATCGTTCAGATGTTATGTGATGCTACTAAACTACTTTCTGCGTTCCATATCAATCATGTTTGGTATTATTTCATATAATCTATTGACATGTAATATTATTCTGGATTTTTTACGTTAAAAATTTACTCGTTTTATCGCTCAAGTTTACGACCGTAAATAATAGTGATATTGAAAATCTGGAAAAGATTTTATTTAGCCATATGGATAACGCAGAACATCTCATTTCAGACTAAATAAGAGACAAAAATAAAATATTGAAGAATTTAAAAAAGAAAGAGTTAAATGCTTATTATATTTAAATATTAGAAAACGATATATAAGTGGTCACTTCGCCATCAAATACTTATTTTACAAAATATTTTTAGTTGTTAATTAATTCCTGAAAAGTTTTTGATTGTGTTCATAGTAATTATATAAGAAATCAAGGAACTAATGATTGTCTATATGGTATTCTCTCATCCTTAGTAACCAGTTCCCGTTGTATTAGTATAAAAGCACGCAAAAATGAATGAAGTAGGGCAAACATTAGAATTGATTAAGCTGCATGCTAATATACGTAATTTCTCTTTCTTCATATTAGGGTAAAAAAAAATTTGTGTAAAAAAGAAAAGTATTACGACGTTGTCTCACTGAGAATTCTTTGGATGTTTCGTAACCGGAATAGAAAAGCCGATATGGAAATACAGCCCAATTATTGAATAACGACTGGACCAACATCACAGGTTGTTTTTCATTGCAAATGTAAATGTTGTACTAGACGAAGTGGAATCCTTACATTCATCAATATCGAGTTATGACACTCGCTACAGTAGACCACGAGTCCGAGACACTCGATACCGTACAAAATTTGATGTTGCCGAATGCAGAGGGCGTCCCTTATCTTCGCAAGACTTCCATTATACCCAATTTTACAAATGTAAAAATGCAGAAATTTTGATCTCCATTTTTATCGGAAACGAATTAAAACAGACAGCATAAATTTAAATATCTGCTTTGTCTTTCCGTTTGATGAAATTTCACTGAAATAAATAGATTTATTTGCATTTATGTACGCATGTTTTTTATAAATATCGTTTAAAGTGATTTTTACATTGCCTTCATCGTCTATAATTTAAACTGCAAGTTTTTCTTTAAAATAACTTTTAACGTTCAAATTTATTTTAGTATTCAAAACAGTTTAAAATTTAATTTAATTTAGTGTCGTTACGGTGAAATGAACCGATTAGAAAGGGTTGAAGAGTCTATCAAATTATTGTTCACATTAAAAAAAAATTATCCGATAGCAATTTCATGTGGAGTGAACTTGAAGAAATGTACGCAGCGTTCAATAAACATTGTTCTTATACTTTATATATATACTTTTTACTTTATACCGTTTCAATACTTCTCCTTTTTCGCAAGATATGGTTAGAATGTGCAGTACATCAAAGTAATTTCATTGAACTAAAAAAAAAACCATCTAACTTCAAGCCGCAAAACTAGGTCACGAAAAAGGCCTAAAGTTGCTTGAGCATCTGCACTAAAATCATTCTGCATTGCCTTAAAATTTAGTTCAAAGTGTTTACATTCGAATACGAAGGGGTCCAAAACGTTATTTTAAAATTGGCAATTCTGTATGGTGTCCGGCAAGTAAGAAAGTTAAAAAAATAACGCATTACATGCGAAATAATAGTTTCTTCCTGGTGCGTATAACGCCTGAATATGTATGCATTACATTTCCAAAAAAGTTGAAATGGCTGACCCAATATGGCGGATGAAAAATAAAATGTAAAATTTTGAATTGAAAAACAATATGGTCATGCACTACGTTATATTTTAAATATAAACGTACTCTTAGGATTTTTTTAATATCAGCCATCATTGTTGCGATAACAATTCAAGAACATTTGAATTTGAGAGCGTTAAATTTAAAACATCTGTCCGTAAAAATTACGCGCTGCAATGTTGGAATTATGTTGTTTAAGGGGGTTCCAAAGTAGAACAGTTACCGGCCGAGCTGATCAACAATAAAAATATAAATATAAAAAGATAGAAACTTTTTTTCAAAATTTGGTCTCTGAAAGGGTGATTCTACAGAACGTATGCAATCACCAAAAAATTCCAGCAAGAATCATTAAAAATTAAATGAGAACGGTTGGAAACAAATTATTTTTAAGGCAGATATGGAAAAATAATTTATTTCCAAAAATGTTCACTGAAATTTTCATAATTATTACTGGAATTTTGTTGAGGTACTATATATGTCATGTAAAATCACCCTTCCAAAGCCAAAATTTTTAAAAAACTTCGCATTTCGAGGTTAGGTCGATAACTGTTCTACTTTAGACCCACCTTAAGGGGTGATTTTTTGAAATAAATTTCGAAAAAATCAAAATAGCAAATCTAATTTGGCGGATTACTTAGCAGTACAGCACTAAAATTAGACAAAAAATCTCTCTGCATTACACTGGGTTGAGACAATCTTGTTAAACATAAATAATTTTTTTTCTCTTTGCATAATATCATGTCACTGACGGTGCCAAGCAATATTATAAGAATAAATTTCGAATTGGCAAATTTGGTAAGATGTAAAGATGTGTTTTTGGGCTAGAAGATGCCGTTTCGAATGAAAAAGCAACTCGCGCTAGTTTACAAGCAAGCTAAGAAATTATTATTTCGCAGGTAATTCCCTATTTTTTTACACTTTTTCACTTTCCGGAAACCATATGGAATCCCCAATTTTAAAATCACGTTCTGGGACCTTTTGTACTCGAATGTAAACTGCAGAACGCTTGTAGTTCAGATGAATTTCCCTTTTTAAAAACTTTACGGGTTCATTTGAAGCTTTAAAAAAAAAAAAAAGAAGAAAAAAAAAGAAGAAAAAAAAAACAAGAAAAAAATGAAGAAACTAGAAAATTAATAAAACATTTTAGTGACTTTCAAGGCAGACTTACCTTACCATTAAAATTAATGACTTTAGATGACCCTCAATCAGAAACAAACTTTTAAAAATTGTGATCAACATTTTGAGTGCTAATAAAACCTTCATTGAAACGCTCATTTCAGTCGCTGAAAGAATCTAGCGTTTTTCTGATTCACTACACGTGAATTCGCTCGGAAAGTTGAATCAGGACGGGAAATGAACGAGGCAAATCCTAGCTTCTATGCTATACAAGTTCTACTGCTGCCCGAAAACTGGCAAGAGGAGTAATTCAAAATAAATCGAAAGAATGAAAACAAAATGCTGCTTACGGACCCATAAAAATATATGTAATCGAATGCCACTTGTAGAACATTAAAAACAACACATGCAATCTGCGGAAAAAGCTCGTTTTGCAAAGTATCGATGTCATGCGTCAAAGATAAAGCATAAATAGAGGTAGAGCAAAGCAAACGGAAGCAAAGCAAAGGCAGGCAAAACACACACAAAAAAAAAAAAAAAAAAATAATAATTTAAAGCAGGAAAGCAATTTATTGTAAAATCTATCGTTATACTAGGTATCACATGTGATTACGTAAACCTGTAACGTGCATGACATATAGATATATAACCATAGGTGTAATGCACTCGCGTAATATTAATTTGCGCAATTCTCGTGTTCCGTCGAGCGCTGCAAGAGGGAAACGAATGCATCTCGCAGCTGTCGCCGCACACAGGTAAGAAAATAGGCGGGAAACTAAAGACTAATTCCTTTCATCGGATATGTTTGGAAAAATAAAGTAACGTCGCATTTTGTACGGCCATTGCCGAACGAAGCATTTCTGTCCTTGGCGAGAAATCATGAGCTGACACTTGTTAGAAAGAAAAAAAAATGAACTTGACACATATATATGCATATACGTTTAGGTTCGTTATTACTAATCGTTCATTCACCTTGTTTCAGAGATTTAATGAACTTTATACTTCTTGATCAATATCAATGTTCGCTTTGTTTATCTCCAACTCATTTGGTTTATCATCTGCGATCGAGTCTCCGCCAAGATTATCGTTCAGGCCACACTTGAGCTCAGATGCGACCTTCATCATGACGTCAACGATAGTCTCATCGTTGTTATTCGCGTCATTGACGACAATCGTAATTGAGCTTTCAGACTTTTCAAGCTTTTCAAGCTTTTCAAGCTTTTCAGGCACCTCAGGCACCACAGGCACCACAGGCACCTCAGGCTTAAAACAAATTTCGAGGCTTGACTCGTCTACTGATACTACTACCGTTTCTTTATCAATATTTACGTCGATCTTTGACTCGTCTACCACTATTACTACACTTTCTTTATCAATGTTTTCGTCGACATTTGACGGAGCCTCGATCTCAGTGTTCGCAACCACGTTTTTGTCATCGCTCGTTTCTGGCAAAGTATCGAATTGCTTCGTTTCGGACGGTGCTTCTTGCCGAACCGAGTCATCGTTACTCTTCGTATCGTCAACGGGCTTGGAGTACAGTGCGACGGTTTTCACATTTTTACCGTACTCCTTGCCACTATCGTGAACTTTCTTGGAATAGGGAGTGCGCGACCTTTTTTTCTGGGCGGTGTAAGATATATACTCTGTTTGACCTAATTTTTTCGCACCCTCGGGTTCCTTTTCGGCGGTCATTTTGCGCAACACAGACGTCGGGGTGAAGGCGAGCGGCGTCGGGCTCAGAGTTTGTTTCGTTGACTGATTCCCTGGACTGGGACACCTCTGCTGCCCTTGCGGCTGTTGGTGCTGCAGCTCCTGCCGCTTGCGGAAATTCTCACGTTGCTCTTCCAACTTCTTCTTGAGTAACGCGTTTTGTATTATCGACTGCGTATGCATGGCGAGTTCGCGCGGCGACGGCACTCTATGCGGTATCACTAGTTTTTGTGTAAAAAAAATAAATAAAAGTAATAACTTTCTCTTTGGTTTTTGCTTAAAATGACATTTGTCAGAGGATACGCACAGCTTAAACGAGCAAGTTGTACATGATCGTTCGACGAATTAAACTGTAAGCTTAAAATTATTCGCTCTTACAACATTCCGAAGAACTGCGAATATTATAAATGTGCGTGCGTGTATGTGTGTTTTTTTTTTGTGTTTATGTATATGTGTTTGTATGTGTATGTATGTAAGAGATTTATTCAGCAAATGATATTGACGTTAAACTTGAATGAGTTAATGTAAGTAACATTGAAACGTTAAATAAAAATGAAGTAAATGATAAGTAAAAATATGTCACACATACAAGACGCGATCGAAGCATCCGTTCGCATTATTAATCTTACTTTAAGGCTGCGATTGAATAAATGTCTGTACGTTCAAAACACACTACTGTAATCAACAAATTATATATGAAAATTCTAAAACAAAAAAACATTACTAATGATGAAAGGAGATCGAGATACGATTCGTAAATGCACAGAAGCAAAGTAAACAAAAACCAACTAAACAGATAATTCAAAGTAGTTTTAAAGAAATAATTACTTCAACAAATGATAAGTCCACTAAAATTAATACAGCCAATCATAAAGAAGTATAAATAGCAAATTAAGCTGCAAAGTAATTACAATAACAAAAACTATAATAATAATAATAATAATAATAATGATGATGATGATGACAAACTCAAAAAAGGAACACAAAGTAGTTTCATCGACTATACTATTAGAAACATAAATAAATCATGTGAACATTTTTCGTTTAAGTTGCCTAACCTCGAGTCGTACTGATGAAACTTACCATTATTCATGGGCGACGGTATTCTTGGCTGTTGCTGCTGCTGCTGCTGTTGATGCTTTTGATACAGCATCTGTTGCAGCAGATGATCTTGATGAGTAGGTACGATGGGATGAGGACTTACTATACGAGGTGTAGTGTTGCCATAGACTTTTAGGATGTTCAGTAGAACTTCACGATGACGATGTTGCATTGCTGGGTTCTATCATAAAAAATACCAAGTCCATTATTACTGGAGGCCAATCCTCGATACTCTCATATCGATATATCTTAAAATGTAAATTAAACTTTTAATCAAAATTTTCACGCAGTACTTTTAATTCGCATAATGCGCATCACGTATAATGTGCACTAATACTAACTTTATGTCATAATCGATTCAATTATGGAGCAACTAAACTATATGTAAAACGATACTGTAAAACACAAAACCTGCAACTGCTGCACAATATGTTGACGGGTAATTTCGCCCTGTTGTAATCCGCGAATAATAGCTTCTGCCTCTGGTCTTTGAAGGAGTTCTCGGGTGGAAGGAGCATTATTGACCATCATTTGCACTTCTGGAGGAATCGGACTGACACCCATCATACGTTGCCGCCAACCCATCATCATTGACAGCGTGTCGGATTGTTGTCCCCCCTGCTTCTGTTGCTGTTGTTGCTGAATCTGCAGAACCTTCATCAAATTTTCATGTTGCATCTGAGTTTGGGGAGGAGGTTGTTGCACTGGTCCCATTGAACCCACGTGATTGTAAGCAGCTGGATGCATCTGTTTGATGGTTTGATGCTGTTGCTGCTGCTGCTGCGGATGTTGGGGCATTTGCATTTGGGAACTTTTCAATTGGGAATTCAGCAACTTGAAAGGAGAAAATGCATTTAAAATGAACACATCAATTTGCGTGGCGCAATATCACGATAAACAGTTGAAAACTCTTCAAAATAATTATTTTAAACGATTAAATAAGAGTTAAAAAAGATAAATATAATATTTTACATGAATATAAATGAATATGGCATAATTTACCTGCATGAGCGAGAAGGGTTGTTGTTGTTGTTGCTGCTTTTGGGGGATTGGGCCATTAGCGGCGGGTACAGCCTGTCCGCCAGTTACCTGGGCAAGCTAAATGAAGAAAAACCCGTCAATAAAAACCACAATGAAATGGCGCACAGTTTATTCCTTTCAATTACGTACCAATTTCTTAAAAGCAGACAGATCTTCTTCGGTCCTATTAACTTTTGGAGGTTCAGCAGGTGCCATCGCAGGAGCGCCGCGCATTCGTGCTTCCAATTCTTCTAAACTAACGACTTTTCCGCCGCCTTCTAAAAATCATACATTACAAATTACCATATAATAATCGAGATGGATAATACTCGAGAAAGGAAGATCGATTGAACTGTACCTATTTTATTGGAGGGCATAACTTTATTCAAATCCACGCCTGCAAAGTTTTGCATCATCGGTAGGGTAGAATTTGCACCGTCACCTTGGCCATTCTGGTTTGGTTTATTGCTACGATGCAGCATTTCCAACAGCTTCACTTCCGTCGCAGATGCGGCATTGTTACTCGTGTTTGCAGGTGATATAGGCGCGAAAAAGGTGTTAGACTCGGTGACTGATGGAATCTGAATGTTTGGTTCAGATATGTCGTTTAGTAGATTATTCAGCAGTTCGTCCTGAATGGAAGCCCTTCGAATTTCCATTTGCTTGTCGGGACTGTCTCGCTTGAACCATTGGCTGAAACGAGAGCTAGCGCCTCCGTTTGATCCAACGCCGTTCTACCGAGAAATAACAATTGTAACGAAAATATAATATAAATATAATCACATCGCGGAATTACAGAAATTATGATCTTATCACTGTAATATTAATAAACATTCAGTAAAGAGTAAAAATATCAAGGATTATTTCCTCTTTTTACGGTAGTGGTATTACTTAAAAAAAAAAAAAAAAAAACAACATAACAATTATTCTGAATTAATGTTTTATCCTATCATAGATAATGACAGAATCAATCAAGATGCATTGTAAAGATTGTTGAGTACAATCTCGCGTTACTTACGGTCAAAAGTCCAGGGACACCGGTGAAAACGTCGGACTTCAAAAAGTCGTCAAGATTGAAACCTGCAGGATTCGATTCTTGGCTATGGACGGGTTTCGTTGCTGTGTCGGAGTTCAGCTCGCTCGTTTTGCTTGCGCTTGTATCGGCGTCATTCTCTTTCGACTGTCGAGGCGACACGGGTTCGGGTTGTTCCGAAATCGGCGAATGCGGCGCAACGCAGATATTCATCGGCTGATCCATTGATGTTGGAGTACTTCGACCCTTCGGTCCCGACATGTTTTCGGTGGTTATCGGAGCCGTTGAAGCAGCAGCCGCAGCAGACGCAGCCGCAACCGCAGCCGCAGCCGCTTTATCGTCCTTCTCGAATGCCGATTTTTTTCCGCGTTTCTTCTGTCCGGGCGAGTGTTTCTTCCCTTTGGCATTCGTCGTCACCTTCTCGTCCAAAGTATCTTCGAATCCACGCAGCTCGATAGTGTCGAGTTGAGACGTGGGTCCGGAGCTGAACCATTCCGGTTCCTCGGTTTCGCGATTTTCGTTGTATGTCCTGTTACGGCGGTCATTGCCAAATCGCCTACCACGGTCCTTCTCGCGTTCGTTCCGATCTAGCACCCGATCACGGTCCCGATCTCCAAAGTCCCGACCAAAGGATCGCCGCTCGTATCGTCTCTCCTCGTTTCTCTCTTCCCGGTCGCGAACGTTATCTCGATCCCGGTCCCGGCCAGCTTCCCGGTTGTCGCGATTGTCTCGATCGCGCAATGGTCCACTGCCACCGACTCCACCTCGGAAGCTGTAATCGGACCGCTCCGAATCGAGCTTCTCGTTTTCCGATCGGAAGTCCCACACATCACGCGCCAATATGCGACCGCTACCGATTCTGCGCACTGGCTCTCGATGAGGAACCTGTTTCGACATTAATCATTCAATTTTAATCTTTTCGATAAAACATTGTCCAAATTAAATTTAACATCATGAGGCTCAGTTGCAATGAATTCTATAATTATATAATCTCAAGTTTTCGTCTAATCTCATCTCATCTCATCTCATGAAATTATGATCAGAACGCAACCGAATTCCCGTTCTTTCTTCAGTGTTATGTACTCATCATAATTTATACTCACTTCTGCCTTCCCAATAGGACTCTCGGGGCGCTTGCACGTCACGTTAACGAAGCATCCAGAGTTGAAGCTCCGTCGCTGAGGACTTAAAACGATTCCGTCTTGCTCCTTCCTAATTCTCTCCCTAGGGTCACCGCTACGTTTCTTATTGGTATGATTCTCGACGGTTTGCTCTCCGCGACCTTGCCGCTCGTCGTCAGGAGGTGTCTCGCTTCTCTTTCGGTCCAAGTGCCAACGTTCCGGATCCCAAACCCCGCGTGAGCTGCACATAAGACGCCCACCAGTCATATAAGAAGCGCAATTTAAGTCTTGTAATCAGTGTACATTGACATTTGAAATATGATAAAAACCTCCAAAACTTGCGACCATTAATTGATCACTATTGATGACATTGTTCACCCTTGGAGACCTCTTATACAGATTATTATATCAACTTACTTGTTATATACGGTATCCAAACACTGGGGTCTTCTCTTCGATAAAGGTAAATTTTTTATTTCCATAAGGACTTCCTAAAGATCCATAAAAAGCAAAGATATACAATTAAAATATTATTGTTTATGAAAATTGCGTTATTTTTAATGTGTCAAGTCAACATACCCTGGTATACTGGAATTGAGGCCTTGAGCGACCGACCTCCACTATGGAAGTATCGGTCACCTCACCGGCGACAGACATGGAAATGATTGCTTCGTCGCCTGAAAACACACAAAACCGTTTATTGAAATTACGGTAAAACTGCACGATAACTACGTCACCATATATTTACGCCTCCATCTCGAAATTAAAAAAGAAAAACTGTCAAAAACCAAGATTAATACTTGGAATGTTGCCTGAGCCTAGGAGGAGATGTTTTCGTGCTAGGAAGCAGAGCCCCACAGAGCCCCTTTTTTATACTAGTCTAACCTCCAACCACGCAGGTGTGGGCATTACATGAAACCACATGAAATTATGGTCTTGAAGCACTGGTATCAATGGACAGAAATGTCCTGAAACACGACGTGCCAAGTCGATTATACTTAACTTCGTTCTTCCTTCAATTGCAGGCCTACCATTGAGATTACGAATGTTTCTTATTTTCAGTTTGATATATCGACTTTATATCTCGAAGTTATATCGACATTAAATTAATAAGTAGTCGGTCAATGATTTTAATACCGAATATTATATTAAATATTCTGTAATATATTTCATGGATTTATGATTATATACTATAAAACGCATGCATAAACAAAATATTTGTAGATTATAACCAATAATATATAAAAATAAGTTTACACTTGCATAGTATTTTACATGCATCATAATTGTCGGTATGAAACGAACGATGATTTATACAATATATCATTACTTGGTAAAATCAAGAAACACAGAAAAATTAAGGTGTACAAAATATACAAAACGCAGTGTGGCCGAAAAATATACTGATAAAGATATTAAGAAAAAGAATACTTTTTTAATGCATTCTAAATGCATTTTAACCAATTTCTATTGGTCTTAAGGGGAGTCTAAAGACGAGTTACCGACCTAACCTAGCAACAAGAAAAATATAAATTAAAAATTATTTAAACGTATTTCCAAAATTTGGGCTTTGGAAAGGTGGTTGGAGAATATTTTCGTATGGCGCATATCGGCGCATATGCACGATTAGCACGCGCGCCTTTGTGAATGCGCAAGTATATATATAGAGCCAAATAATTTCTGAATAAGTAACGCAAAATGTTTAAAGCAAACTTTATAAAATATATTTATATACTTATTATTTAATGAAATTAAAACAAAAAATGAGTTCTTTTTGTAAGCCGTATAAACGATATCAAACATGAAACGTAAATTCGTCATAAACCTGAATACGACTGAAAACATTTCTATAATAAAAAAGGGCAATAATTTATTATAATTTACTCGTGTATAAATATAAAATTATATATACGAATGGATTATTATGGAATTTTATATAATGTATATGTGACAACTTGTGATAATATGTTATCGATGGTTATTACGCAAAAAATTCTGACAGTATCAAGTTTTTCCATAATATCTTCTTAAAATAAAATAAAATTGTAGACATTAGGAAAGGATATAAATTTACGAGCAAGCGGTAATCTCTTATTTAAAAAATTTAAAATTAGCCGAGATAAACATATCCGGTTAGTATATAGGTATATAAGTCTCCATGAAATAATTTTTATACAATAATTGGAATTCAGACCATTCCGTGAACGCATATAAAATAAAAAATTTTCATTAATGATGAGAAGATTTATTCTCTGGTTTAGTTACAAATATTGAGATCGTACGGATTAAAAAATATGATCGTTTTAACGAATAACAGGTATAAAAAACGTTTTTTTTTTTCTTTTAATCGCTCACTATTTGTTATATCGTGTACTGAGCGTCAATATAACTTAACGCGCTAAAACAGATAATGTAGCCCCCATGAAGATCTACTTCACGTAGACAAATTGCAAGCTTTAAAAATGAATGCCAATAACCAAAAATGCACATCATAGTATTTTTTTTATTATAACGATATTGCGCCTAATTTTTATTATACAATAGTCAATAAAAATGCTCCAGCAATTAGCCAATTGTGTTGACAATAGACCCAAACGATTACAATTCAATACTCTTACCGTCAGAATGTACATGAATGGAACAAATTCAAGTGTTTTTTGTTTTTATATTTGTAAGCAATATCTGTAATTTTAATTACACCTGAATAAATAAATAAATGAATAAAATAAATAAATATTCATTTCTTATGCAAAAAAGTGATAATTAAATCATAAATCATATTAAGAATGAGTCTATGGGGTTTTCCATATATCTAAGCTTTTATAAGAGCCGCTGAAAAACAATAATGTCATCTTTGTTACTGAAACGGGAACAATTTTTCAATATACGATGTTTATTATAAATAATAAACAACATACATATTTATGGTAAATATTAAACATTTCATTAATTTACATTTCGATAGTACTGCTCGAACTTTATGACAAATACTTTATGACGAATACTCTGTAGGACATTATCCTTAATAAGAATCTCCTGCCTTGTTAAATACTCTACTGAGAATGAATTCTTCAAATGTTTTGATATATATCATCTTCATTTCCATAAATAGTTAAAAAAAGTGAGACGCAGCATTGTTTACGTTTATTTCTACTTTAAGATACAGTATTACTTCGACCCGTGTCGTAGGTGGGATGGAAGTGTTGCATTCGATGACTCGAAAAAAATGACCATGTTTGTAGAAGTCGAGATATCCAGAATGTTAAGTAAAATTAATGCTAAACTTAAAAACTCAAAATATTCGAAATTGTGTACCGAATGAAACAGTCGTGGATTTTTAAAATTGCCCAATCATAAGTCGAGATATCTCTGATTCTCCAATCTGGACAATCTGGACAATAGATCAAATATCTACGTTTCAGAATATAATGCACTCGTATATATATATATATATATATATATATGTTAAGGTGGTTTTAAAGTAGAACGGTTATCGACCGAGCTTTCCAACCATAAAAGTATGAATAAAATGGGATTGAAACGTTATTTCAAAATTTGGACTTTGGAAGGGTGATTCTACATAATATATATAATCCTTAACAAAATATCAATGAAATTGGTTCAAAATTAAACGAGAATTATCAGAAATAAATTATTTTCACTTGCCAGCACCAAAAATAATTTATTTCGAATAATTCTCGTTTAATTTTGAACCAATTTCAGCGAAATTTTTTTGAGGATCGTATATGTTATTTAAAATCACCCTTCCAAAGCCCGAATTTTGAAAAAATGTTTCAATCCTTTTTTATTTATACTTTTTCTGTTTTGAGATTAGGTCGGTAACTGCTCTACTTTGGAACCACCTTAAAATCAACTGTTTTGTTTCTGGCACCAAAGTGAAGCGTCTCTCTCTCTCTCTCTGTGTGTGTGTGTGTGTGCATGCTCGTGTGTTTATATATACATACACTTAACTTGTGTTGGGTTTAACCAGAAATTCCTCGATATTAAAGGAGGGCGGGGGTCTTTTTAATGTGTTGCCAAACGTTAAAGTTTGTTAAATTAGCGGCCCTAAAAGCATCGAATGACTAAGCGCGCGAACGCGAGTCAGGTTTTCTTTTGGATGAAGGTAAAGGATATTCTTGATATTTCATTAGATTTCGTACCCGGCGTAATGATGATTTCAATTTTGACAAACATATAATTATAAACAAACTTTGATAATAACGTTTTTCGATAGATCGTAATTAAATTTTCGCGAGTACTAACAATTCCATTGTTTGTATATAGCGTAAACATTTCAGAATGTAAATGGTTTAATTCGTATAGAAATAATTAGACTTATCATGATCCCTGAAATACAATAATACTTTCCTTTTCTTTGCTTTTTTTTTTTGCATGTCGCGGTGAAAATTGCCGAAATATTACCAGAACGAAGGGAAAGTGAAAAAAGGGAAAAAGAAAGAAAAAGAAAGGGAAAAACCGAAAAAAAGATAAATGGACAATAAACCGATATCAATGTCGGCGCTAACGTAAACGAGGCAAATGGCGGAGAGGAGGGGGAAAGGAATGGAATGGAATATAATGGCGTTATATGTAGTTTGCGAAGGATCGTTTAAAATTCGAGCTCAAAATGGCGATGGTGAATTTCGATATCCCTTTGGTTTTTAACGATTTAAATGAAATTGTACTTACGAAAGGACACGCGCTTCACCGAATTCGCCGATTTGCGGCGAAACCAGCGATAAGGCTTGGTTTGAATTGCCAAAGCCGTGTCCAGGTCCGGCACTCCGGTCGGTCCGACCAGCGGACGTCTACGTTGCCGCCTATAGCGATGGGGTCCAATTGCGCTATCGAGTGTTGTTTCTAATCTCATGTTTTTTACCGTACTTGTACCAAATTCTATCGCAAATTACGTACGGTCTTTTTCGAATTTTTCGTCGCTCTTTTCTTCGCGGAGACGAAGAGCGATTTTCTCTATATGCTTTGTCAAGAAATATTCTTCTTCGGTTAACACTGAAAATTTGGTATAGGTTTGTCAGATTCATTGGGTAAATAAGTGAATCGATAAACAAGATTTATTTTGACACACTTCTCGGAAAGAATTTTAAACGATCTTTATAAAAATCAAAATTCGATTCAAAGATAAAATGCTTAAGTAAATTGTTATGTACATTAGGAATTTGCAATAACTTAACATGATCATGATTCTTTGCAGAAAATCAGATTAATACAATTACCCAACGAATTTCTCGAACAGCGCGCCGATTAATAACTGCCGCTCTGTTTACAAGCAAAGGGCACGGGCTCTTCGCGGAAAACACTTTCAAACGATATTACGGTCGAATATTCTTCGCTTTTCCTTCTACTTATCGTCAAATGCATTTAAATTCGCAAAAAATCCTCTGCAATCTGCAAGTGAGATTAAGATTTTTTGCAACTATCGCGAATTTAAAATTCACTATTTAAAATTTCACTCTTAATTTTTTCAAATTTTCAAAACTTTATTTAAGAATTGATTTAATTACGTATATTTTCGCCAATTATAAAAATCGACTGATTAAAGGCAAGTATGCCACAAAAGAAAATTTTAATCAGTACTGTCTATTGATCGGAAACACACTGAAGTGAGATTTCAACAATCTTTTTCAACAACCGACAGTCAAACCCTATCCTGGATACGAATGTATATTCGGAAGATTCGGAACGACACGTGACCTTACCGGTTTTACTTTTGATTGGTAGGGGCGTTCTGATTATTCCGCCATTTTTGATCGCTCTTCATGTACAAACTGCGGAAAATAAATATTAATTTACTATCAATTCTAAAGTTTGCCCTTTTTGTCGAATTTCGTATTTTTGTAAAAAAAGAAAAAAAAAATTGTTTTCAAAAATCGTCTGAATTTTATAACTTCTGAAATATTAATTAAGAGCGTAATTACCTTTAATGGCATGGATGATACTTTTTTATAGTTGACTTTTCAATAAGTTAGGTTTATTTAAATTTTTAAATTAAAATAAAACGTAATTGTTACTACAACGAAAGCATTTCTACCGTCTCGTAGTTTCTGTGACGCTTCCAAAATGTGGATTTTGCATTTAAATAAAAGTAGAAATTCGGGTTTGTCGCTGTGAATGAAGGTACCCTTGACATTTTTCTCCGACTATTACATTGCCATCTGTATTGAAGATCTTATTTTGAGGACACTATTCGTTCATTTACTACTTATTATTTACGAATTTAGTGAGTAAAGAAAATTGTTTAAATCGAGCTAATTTCAGCAAAAAAAAAAAAAAAAAAAAAAAAAAAAAAAAAGGGCCACCGGAGGGCGGTTCTTTTTTTTTTTTTTTTTTTTTCTTTTTTCGGTCTTGTGTTTTGTTATTGGTGTCCTTTACTGGCACTCGTGAATAGACATGATGTACTCTATCCTTCTTATGGTGTACTTATTGTTATACTTTTATCAGAAGTACTCGTGTCTTATAATGCAAGAGAGGGTTTTATTTTAGACATTTTGTTGCATAGTTTATAAAAGTTCTGCGATAATTTCCATTGTTATTTAATGTGATGTTCCCGTGTGAAAAGCAAATATTTAGCCGACCATGAGACTTGGTATGATATCAATCGTTGTCAATGTAGCCAGTACTCCTTCCTATACAATGAATATTATCGTACCTTTCACATGCGCTTATTGCATAAAATATAAATATCGCAACTGATTAATTAATCGGATAAGACGATACTTTTCAATAATTGCTAACAAAAAACAATCTCTTGCAAGGCGAAATATTTTCATTCAAATCTAATTGCACACAGTGGTGGTATGAACGACCCCACCATCGTCAACTTCTAGGTAAAATTGAAACGAGACCGTGCTTGATTTAGAACCTACGTCGCTACGACGTACTAATCTAAAGTTTAAGCAACCACTCGTCTGCATTGTTATATGTGAAAGAAATTATTGTAAATATAGCAATAACGTTTAGTCATCTCAACTTTTTTCGTTGCCTACATAATGACGTTTTTCTATTGTTTTCAGTTGCTTGAAAAGAATAATATCAAGATTGATCTTTTTGATGGCACAAGATTCGCCAAAACACTCAGATGAAGATTTCGGAAATAATTGATCGATAGTGAATTGACAACGGATCCGGGGAAAAATGGTTTAATGTAAAATTTAAAGCACTGATGCAAAGAGCAGAGGCCTTGTTCTGAAAATCATTTTTCATTATAACGTTGTCCTTATATGTTGTTAAGGGTTTCCGTGCCAATCACGATTTCAGCTTTTGACCATAACTTTATAATATCGTTATTGCTAAAAGCAATATCACCTTCTATTGAGAACTACACATGTCCAGTTTCCTTATAACAGGAATGTTAACATTTTTCCCAAATGAGTGCAAACTAAACTGCATGAGTACAACTCTTATGTGAAAATTAAGCGACTGCAGTTTCTACTTCCCAGTGGAACGTGTGCTACATATAAGTTATACATTCCGAACACTGTCCGTCTATCTGCGCTGCTTTGTTTTTGTTTTTCTCTATGTCTTCGCAACATATACCATACACCACTAAGCCGTCGATATTGCATGTTTACATTTTATATTTATTATTCTCAAGTCGAATGTGTATCTTAGCAGATCATTTGAACAGCATATCAATATTTTAATGGAGTTCTATTTACCTGCAGAATGAGTACTTAAGTTCCTGATATAGTTTAGCCTCATTTCTTGGTCAATTTAAAATAAACCAATAACCTTTAGATTAGGAATTTTATTTTCTGAATTTTAAGCCATTTAAAATCCATTTTTTATTCTAATTTGATAAAGTTATACATGATTAAAGTTTTTTCGTTCTTAGGCCCCCCCCCCCCCCCCCCCACACACACACACACTATTCTAGCGCAGATATATCCCAAAAACTAATCAGATCTAAGTTGAGCCAACTTACAAATATAATTTTTTTTCGCGAGCTAGAGCACGTATCTACAACATCATGGATATAGACATTTTTTAAATGCATTTTTAGAACAATTATAGTCTAAATCGTGGATATTTGATGAAAAAACAGATGGTAATTTTTTTTTTTTTTTTTGGTTATCAAATGTAATACTTCGACCCAACCTACAGTACCCCTGGAAGAAAATGTAACATGGCCCTGCCATGGCCACGGTTCCAGAAGCCTGGCGCTCGCGACGCCTCGTCAATTTTTTTTAACAGGGATTGGCCGAAATAATATATAGCTTTATCTTCTTTAACCTTTAGAGGATGGGGAAACCCGTATATACGCGGTCGACGCATGGTCGACAGTTTACCCATGATAGTTTTAACATATTAGATGTTTTTTATGCATTTTCTAAAAAAGACCCAGAATTCAAAATCCTCGTCCTCTAAAGGTTAAATGAATTGTCAAAAACAACTCATAATTTTGCATTTTCTAAGGTATATTACTCCTTAAAAAAAAGTCACCCCTAAACATTACAGAATTAAATGAGATTTGAAGTTCTCCATTGAATTTTACGTTCATTTATTCAATGGTAAAGATCCCAACATCTAAAAAAAATTAAATGTTATTACAAAACAATTAAGCATGAACTTCCGAAAGCTCCATAGCTTAAATTCTTTTGATACTACGTATATACTCACGTAATTTAACGAGCTGATCACGAATATATCATAGTGAAAATTGGCGACAAGGTCATTTTCAGGGTCAAAATAAAAAATTTTTTTTTTGCATTACAAGCATTTATTCTTAAAAATACAAATCAAACGGAAAAAAGTTTCAAACAAAAGATATCACAGAGTAAAGAGAAATGATGGAAATTGAACAAAATAAGTTCGAAAATTTAGTAAATGTCTGGTAATTTTCGGAAGTTGCTTATTTTTAAAGACATTACAGTAAAGTCAGCATAACTTTAATTTCTGCATGGTAATATTTACTTTACATCAGAAAGTAAAATGTTTGGAAGTATCACCCAATCGAAAAAGTAAATAAATCCTAACAAATTGGAAATATAGTATAAAACTAGGGGCTTCGCCGCTGCGGCCTTCGACCTCACTGACTAAACATACATCGCGACTGAGTTTATGAATTTGATATGCCAATTCACATTTGCTCCATATATATCCACACAATTCCATTGATAATATATGAAACTAAAATGTATTAATTATTTCTATTTCCATATAGATTAATGTGCTTCTTTTTATATGTTTGTTATAAAATTGAAAATGAACATTTTCAAAACTTCTACCCTTCACCGAAGGTTGGACGAAATATTGCCTTAAGATATAACGATGAGTTTAACATGCCAAGTAACATCCCAAAAACTTGCGAAAATGTTTTTTGATCATCCCCCTCCATTTTATATATCCCAAAAATCTAATCAGATCTAAGATCG
>JAPYZR010003507.1:0-14078 GCA_030522945.1 Trichopria nigra
TTTGAGGGTGGAATCGTAATCAGCGACCCCGAAAACCCCCGAGTACTAAATTTCAAGCCGATTGGACTGAAAATAAAATGCGTGACACAAAGGGTTAAACAAAGTCAAACTTGTCTATCACTTTAAATTTCTCGGAGTGGAAGTTGTGCCGCTTTTTTGAAACGAGACAAATTTTCATTCGTTATAAGATTGAAATTGCACACTTTCGGAAATGTATAAATTTTCCAAGTTATTCCAAAATAGAGTGAAATTGCACTACAGGAAGTGTGAACTATCACTCTGAAGTATGAAAATTCATTCTTTTAAGGAGTAGTTTGATTTTCACTCTTTAAAAGTATAATTTCCCTCTAAGAAATAAAAAGAGTATTCTCTAAATTTGTCAGAATAAAAATTGAGCCACGGTTTTATAAAGGTAGATTTTTCACTCTTTTCAGGGTGAAATTTGACACTTTTTGGAATTCATCGGAAAATTGTTATTCCACAACGAGTCAAACATCGTTTTTGAAAGAATAATATATTTATACCCTTTTAAACCAGGGACTCAATTTTTACTCTAAGAAATTTAGAGTGTACATTTCTATTCCTGTGTTATATAGTCAGTCGAAGAATATACACCACAAAAACATTCAAATGCCACTCATAAAGAGTGAAAATTCACTCCAAGATCTTTAGAGAATAGATTCTTCACCCTTTCCAGAATAAAAATACAGAAATGTTACTCTCTGAAGAGTGAATCGAAGAATTGTCACTCTACGAGGAGTGAAACGTTGCTTTTAAAAGGGTAAAACATCGCTCTTGGAAGAGTGAAAAATTTATTCTTATAAAAGAGAAGCTTCATTATCACTCCAAGAAAATTAGAAAATAACATTTTATTCCTAAAAAATGTGAAAGTTTACCTTAGAAAGATTGAAGTTATTGGATTAGATCTAATCACATCTGCAATTAGTTTTAGGATTTTCCTCAGTTCCATCGAACAATTTCATGACTTTACAAAATATCGTAAAATCCATGTTGTACAATTGGAAGTAACTAAATATTGTTCTGATTTTTTACAGTATATATGCAATTTAATGTTCTATTTCATACCTTTTTCTAACCTTTCATGTAGTCATCTGTCTTCATTAACCTATTTCCATTATTTGTAGGATTTTTCCATTTATTCACACTCACCAGGAATTTTCATAGACTTTTTCTTTTATCGCTTTCACTTGACCTTCCTCTCCGTATCCTACTTTCTTTCCTTAATATATTTACTTATCCATTGCTCTTTTTATTCGTTTTCTTAATCACCTTTCTCTGTTAACCCTTGCTTCGTATTTTATTGTTCTAATTCCCGCTTCGACTATAATCTTCCTTCTTTTGGATTCTTCTCCTACTATTTACCGTAGCGTGTTCTAATCTACAGATTAGATTACGCTTTTTGTGTGCTTTTTGCAACCGCGAACTTACATCATTCTTCAGTATATGTTTTGTGCTTCGTTCCTTATACGCTATGATCCACGTTTTAGATGAGACTTTCTAACCATGTCAGTTTTCATTAGACTTTTCTTTACATGCTGTATGATCCTCCAATTTTTCTGGAACATGACTGAAGTCTACAATTTCTAATATTATATTTGCTTTCTTCTTTTTTCTTACAATATTTAATTTCTTCTTCATTTTCTGTCGCTTTCTTGTATTAGAATTCTATTTTTCAGTCATTAAATTTTATGCATGCTTGTACTATTAATTTATAGAATATGCGGAACTGAAATAAACATTCCGATATTAATTTACATAACATTTATTTTTCGGAATTTATTTCTTAAATGAAAAAACTTTATCCTAACCCTTTTCTTTGCTAAAAAATGGAAAAAATTTATTAAAGTCATTAAAGTTGCTGTTGCATTTTATAAAAATAGTTTTCAATTTACTTTTGTAATAATGTGAATTTTGAGTCTTCGCGTGTGACATTTCGCACTTTCCGTTGTGAAATCTTTTATCTTCTGGAGTAATATTATGTCACTCTATTTTGAAGAGATTCGGTGAATGTATATTCTAGAAAGAATGACATGTCATTCTTAAAGTGTGCAAATTCACTATAAGTGAATGTCAATTCTAGAATGAAAAACATAATGTCTTTCTCGAAAAGTGAAACTTCACTCTTAAAAAGTGAAAATTCACTCTTAATAAGAATGAACATTTATTCTTTCAAAAGAGTGTCTCAAATTTTATACTTTGGGGAATAAAATTTTACTCTATTTTGAAGTGAGTCAGTGAATGTACATGCTAGAGTGGTTCAATTTGGCTGTGAAAGTTCATTGTGGCTATAAAAATTTCCGTTATTTTTCATTAAATTTCATCAACTTTTTTAACTGCACGTAACATATTCAGGCCACAATCGAATCATTGATTGTTTAATATCAAACGCCAAAACCGATCAACAAACTCAATGGAATTGTCATTGAAGTCTATGAATTAACTGTAATCATATAAATTTAATTTATGCCAGTAATAAACAGCATAGAAGTATAAAAGTTTTCGTATGAAATTTTGCATATATATAATTCATATAACTTTTATCAATAATATACCAACTGCTTTTATCCATTTACAATTTTCATTATGTATTAATAAATGTCACTATATATTTTCGTATTCTTTATTCTAATATATCCATTGAGCAGAGTACTAAGAATGTAAATTCACGTTGGATTATTCTAAGACCTACCCTGTATGTATATATCCATGAAATGAATATTAGATTGAAACGTTCACTGGTCAATGAACGTCGTTATTTTAGCAATATTTGATAAAATAAAATTGATAACCGCGAACCACTAATACTTGAATCACAATGTTCTTCATGATTAATTTACTGCCGAGTGTATGAATCGCCGGATCCTCGATTTCGTCGTCTTCAGATATATACAGGATCGATAAATTGCAACGTATAGAGTACCCACTGTTCAGCAGAGAGTTCTTAATATTTTACGGCAATCGTATACCCTGACATACGTAATTTTATGTATTATCTGGGTGTTGGTTTCGTAAAAATATCTCCTCCATTTCCGTTCAAGTATATTTTTATCTTAATCTTTAAGCATTCGTTTTTCTGTACCTTTATTCACTTACGCTAATTAACAATTACATTTTTTGATGATCTAAACAGTTATTTTCGACATCCATTTCAATATTATTGACGCGCTAAAAATACTGCTTTTAACTCAGTTGCCAATGTGTTCATTCATCAAAATAGACAAAAACACGAAAGTTACAATAAAAATTTTCCCCTGACCCGTAACGCACCCTCTTGTGAAAAAATTTTTACAATTTTAACAGGTCTACGTTAAAAAAAAAGGCCGCGATCTTATCGAACTGGGATCTCGATAGGAAACTCAATAATAACTGCCACTTCGAATGTTAATAATGCCGACGAAGGGTCGCGAAGGGACTTGCGAGGGGTTCCAAAGCTGTGAAATGGGACAGGAACACGAAAGCCGTTGGAACGCTGTGTTATTAGGCGCACGCTAGGCCGGTAATACGAAAAACATTACCTGCCTGTATAAAATAAATCAGGCCGTGTGTATGGTCATTCTTCGATTCGACAAAAGATAGAACAATCGACACTTTGCGCGCTGATAAAGTTACACTTTATGAAATAATTCCGCGTTTCAAAATAATTGCCAAGTGTTCTGGCAATAAAATCACACTTTTTTACTGATGACTCCAATAGTCGTTAAAATTAAATGTGTGGATTTAAACGATAAAGTTTTATTCCAGGTAATTATTCTATAGGTAATATTTTGCTTACTTAAATTGCATTAGTTTACTTCCGGAAAAATATTATATTGTGCACCTAGAAGAGCTAAGGTAGCTATTCTACAAATTAAATATATAATCTATATAAAATCGTGTACAATTGTTAATTATACGATATATATACAAATCAGCAACGATGTTTTCTCTTTATTAATGGCTATTTTAGAGTATCATTATAATGAATATCTAGATGCAATTTAAATGTTATTGTCTACATTTGCGTGTACTCATTATCTTTCTTATTTGTCATAATAGAATTGTACACATAAAATTGTGCACGCTATATAGAAAATTTTTGAACGCAGCAATAAAATATATGATTTAGCCCGACGTAATATATCGTTCTTCTTTTAGTTCGAGCAGCCTATTCAGAAAGATCCAGTGAAGCGGAATTTCGATTCCGAGCACGTATGCTAGTTTACATGGTCAATTGAATCTACAATAGTAGAGTAGGATCAAAAGCAATGTAAAATACATATCTCTACCAGTACAGATGCAACCAGTACATACGCACGTAAAGCATTGCGGGACTAATTTAAAACGTGTACCTATTGCATGTCATACGAGCATAATGTATAAAAAGAGTATGCGAACAGTTCGGCGTTCTCTGCAATCGATGGAGCAAGTTATAGCCCGCAAATTGGCAAAAAATACTGGCCCTTGAAGGTAAAGGGATTTTAAAAGCCTCGGGTATTCACTTAAGTATGTGTGTATAAAAGATATAGGGAGAGAGGGGGAAAAACTCGAGAAGGTATATAAGGAAATTGCACACTCTTTACTGAAAGTATATTATTGTGACTGGGACTTAAGGAATAATTTCCTGTAATTTTTCAAGCATTTATTTATGAGCAATTACTTTAATGTAAACTGGATGGCTCGTGAGCTATGTGTTGTGTTGAGAGTAATTCGAATGAAAAACGAATTGTAAGACGGCGCATTCTTTGCGAAATAACTGGTATTGACACACGAAAATTTTTGTTGTCGTTTTATTTTTTATGTTTATGATTTTTACAAAAATCAGTTTCAAGAGTTTTTTAGCTTAGCAACGTCTTTCAACAAGTTTTCTCACATTGCCCCAGGTAGAAATCAGAATGTACGCGAAATGAATCATGCAATGTATAAAAAAAGTTAATTAGCTGTATTGGGGACAGACGCTAACCGTACTTTGGACCCCTTCAAATACACATATCTGAACATATCTGTAGTTTATAAATTTTTACATATAATTAAAACATAACATTTTCCACTCAGACAACAAGTGAAAACAGTCATAACTGGTCAGACAAAGAACCTTGATCGGAACGCATTAATTATTTTCAAACCTTGGTGAAATTAAAACCATTAGCGTTTCCATAATCTCTAGCCATTCGTGTTAACGTAACGGGTCACGTGAAAGGTCCGTAAGTCCATGCAAATCATTAAAACAATGCATAATTTGGAATATCTGTATTTTCCGGATGTTTATGAATATTTCTTCGAGTTTGACGTGATGTTTATTATTCTATTCCCAGAGATACTAACAAACAACAGAGCGACCTCCTGAATCATAAACGCCATTTTTTAAACTTAGAACTCCCCTGATTTCAAACCTGGATATAATTCATTAAAATACCATCGATATTATTTCTGACTTTATGCGCCTCGGGTTTTACATAAATTGTATTTTCAGGAAAAGGACCAATTCATCATGCCGTTTGAAGACCACGGATTTTCCGGACTCGACGTCGTATTTAGTAAAAATAATATTTGATATTCCGTGGAATAAGATCGAGCTCAGACGACGGAGGATATGGAGGTTGCGAAAAGAAACAGACGTATTCCTTCCTATTTTCTTACGAGCATCCGTTACCGGGGCGACCTGCGACGACCACTCGTATATCGGTTATGCGAAGCAGCCGTCCAAGCAAATTATAACGGTGGACATTGTTTGAAAAATACCCCCGTCTCCTCAGGAATAACAAGACGAGCGCTGCCCGGGACTGCTGGACATCGTTATCGTACCGTCTGTGCTTTCTGGTACCCGCTAAGAGAAAAAAAAAAGAAAGTAAGAGAGAGAGAGAAGGTGAAATGGAGTTTGAAAGCGGAAAGGAGTACCCGAAGGTTTACATGGAACTGATGTCGTGCAGTACGAGTAAGGGCGAAGCTTGCAAGCGCCTTTTCCCTATATACCTAACGAAGCCACGAGCGCGTAAATTCCGTTGCTTTTTTCGCTTCCTCTTTCGTCAGCTTTAGGCGAAAACGAAATTTTTACGCCAATATAGGCTCGTTAAAAAAAAAAAAATTAATTAATCAAAGTATCAGTCAGTATGTGAAATAGCATATGGCTCGTCTTTTGTCAAATTAAAAACTATATTATTTCCATAACTGATGGAAAATATGGTTATTCAATTACACTGCATCGAGAGGCCATCTGGTGGGTCAATGATGTATACCATGTATTTGTTGGTGGCCCCTAATCGCAATGTATCTAAATTGGCCACGAGTGCCAACCCAACATTATTCATTATGTCTTAATATGAAAAATGAATTTCAAAATGGAAAATGAGGTAAACATTCAATAGTCAATTGATTGGTCAGTTGGTCAGTGATTTCATTTACTTACATTCGCTGAACTTCTGTAATTTTTTCTAATTATTTCGTTATTGTACAATTATTGTTTTATTTCAACATAAAGAGAATTTTGAATCATATGCAAATTATAAACAATTATAAATCACGGGATTAATTATTGTTAAAATTATTATATAAACGTAAGTTGTGACAAATACCAGAAGAATTTACAAAATAAAAAATATCGTAAAATAAACGTTTAAATTTAAATGAAATCTCTTTCATGAGTTTGGTACCAGATATACGCATTCCGAATATTATATTAATGGTATATATTTAATATTTTCTAAGTCACAATTATGTATATTCCTTGATAAATAATTGTTTCGTTTTTCACTTTGAATAAAAGCATTAGTCTTGCTTGGAACAATTGTTCTGTTTCCAGACATTTAATATGTCTTACGTATCGTTCACCGTAGAAGGCTTAAGACAGAGGGTAGGTTCCACACGAGAAATCGTATTATTGCATTGCTCGCGTTCCTTCTCCCCATTTAATGAAACGCCCGCAACATAGTCTCGGTATAAAAGACGACTATATTCATTAGCGACAATAGAACGAAACCGTGTAACGAATTCGAATAAACGAAAACAAGTTTTCCTTTGATGCTTTTACTTAAAAATTGTAAATTAATTTCGCAGAAATTACTGCTCTGCAATAATGCACTTTTATATTATATATATCTCCATCGAGCTTTCGTGTCGATGACTGATTACTTTCGAGGAGAATCGATACGGAAAAGCAAATTTTACGTACACTTTTCGCAAGGCAATACTGGATCAGAAATGATTAAAATGACTAATTTAGCACATTCTTGAAACGATGGAATACAATAGTGTCTGGGTGCGTTTAGAAAATAACGTTTGAAAATTAAAAAAAAAAAATATTATATCATCGAAACATGTGAATTGATTACATGAAAATACTGGAATTTAGAATTTTGGAAAATTCAATTTTTTACAATTTTCAACTTGTACCTTCAAAAAATCATCAGAAATATTCGATAAAAATATAACGGACAAAACTTGAAATACACTTTTCTCGTATTTCACAAATAAAAATATTTTATTTCAATAAAACATATTGTCTTAAATATTTTTCGAAAACTCCATTTCGAAGATTCACTTATTATGTATAGGAAAAATCGAATCGAAGAACAGGAGAACAATGAATTCACTTTACATAAGTGTGTCTTTTTCACTCTTGTTGGTAATGTATCTGGTTGGAAAGTAAACATCCTTTCGCTCCCTACTTTTGTTTTTGAATCTCGTATCATTTCTTGACTATATTTTATTGTAAATATATGACATATACCATAAACAATAAAATTACAATGATAAATCAAAGACCTACAATGAATAAATTCTGTTTTAATTTTTCTTTCTTACTTTATTGCGCAAAAAAAACGTGCAATATTATTGAAATTAAACACTACTCCAGAAAAGACCACCGTTTAATATTAATTCCATTCTGCATTATACAGAAAAGGCATATGCATAACAGAAAGAAATATGTGTTTACAAACTGAGCTCGAGGCAACGTGCGTTACGCCTACAACGAGGCAACGAGATTATACTGCGAGCTGTGTGGGTCGTGGAGGCCAGGATGAATTCAATTTCAGATGAATTACATGTAGCGAAGCTGCAGAATATTTAATACCGATAAATATATAAAATCGTCCGCGAGTGGACGATAAATAATGTTATAAGATCGCGATGAAATACATTCTTCGCATACATTTCCATTTGAATGAAAAAAAAATGTCATTTCAAGGCAAGGAGCGGTGAATAGAAGTAGCCGACACTTTCACCCGTAAAAACTTTTCGTATAACGTCTTTATTACAATATTTATGAAACTATTATTCCACTCGGAAATCCTCAGTTTTAATTTCTTTGTGACAGCAATATATGGCCGCGAAATAATTAAGTTCTTGTAAGAGACGTTTATCAATATCTGCATTATTCAATGATTAATGAGTTTCCGTTTCAGACTGCAGTGTCCAGTCGTTCATAAATAATTTACTTAAGGAAATAAATATTCATTTTCACGACGGATATTCCAGCAAGGAGACATTTTCTAGGCTATTTTTAGTTTTGAGAATAATTTTTTGTTTTCTTCTCCGACACTTATTGAAGCAAATACATTTCATTGTATAATTTTGATTTAATTCGTGCAACTTTAACCTGGCTATCGAAAATGTCAAACTTACTTTTATGCTGGACGGAGTGTTTAATTGCGTTATTATAATCACGTTCTCATAATGAAATCATTTTTTATGCGACAAAAAAACTCAAAACAATCAGAAAAATATAGTTGTATGTCGTTCTGATGGTGACGTCTGACATTTATTGTAAAAATTTCAAGGAAATATGGAAATGGGATCTCGCATGAGAAAACATCAGACGAACAGAATATTAGAAATAAACGTATTTAAAGAAAAAACGTAATTGATTTCTGTCAAGGAAAACTAATGAAAATTGTTGGATCCAACACAAATATGAAAACAGCGATATAAACAACAATGGCCTAGATGATCAACATATGAAAATGATAATGCCAAAAGATAACACCATTAATACATATTGCACACGTGTCATGGAAATTATTGCAATTGATGATGATTGACTTTTTTGATGTCGTTATGAATCGATAATCACAATGTAAGAATGTACACGATGTTGATAATAAAATTAGACAATGAAACTGTAAAAACGCACTATAGCTCCGATGTCTACCTTTTTGACATCAGATAAATAATGTAATCATTACAATATTGATTGAAGATTTCTTTAGGTTCTATCACATTTTTCATGTACATCATAAAGGAAAAACAAATCTTGAATCTAAATGGACTACTTTTGGACACATGTTTCTGGACGATAAGTATGAACATTAAGGTTGGATTTCACAGCTGTTATTGATACAAACAATTTACTTGCTCTAACATCTTTTGAATCACGGGAAAACTTCTTATCAATGTAAAGTAAACAACCATAACCACATTTTTGGTTGGAATAATAGACTATCATTTTAAATCTATTATACACTTTTAAAGAATATTTTGGTCTATTGCCAATCGTGTTTCTTTCAGTAAGTTTATTCTCTGACCGTTTGTCCGCCTCCCAAGGATATCCCCACTACGGAGTCCGTAAATCAATATACAAATTGATAAGAATATTCTCAAATGGAATGATGTTTATGAAAACCCTACCAAAGTATCATTGTTAGCCTATTATTTGTATTTCATTATTCTTTCCACCGGGCATAAGAGCCCTACGAAGCTACTAAGGAGACTGTGCAATTTACCAGTTTGCATTACAACAGCCCTCCCGTACGTATGCCCTATCAGCACTTTGATCCTTACTCCTCAACACTGACGCGAAATTACCGCTGGATTTCTACACAATGCCCGTTACCCACAGTACACCACTGTTTATTCCAGAACTGCCACTCTTCGTTTCAGTATAATTACATTGCTGACATTGAGCGGTACGTAGCATTATTCTAATTTTAAACAGTAGGTCCCTATTCCACGATTATCGAGTACCAACGATTATTGTAAATGGAAACTGATTCGTGGGTGCAGCAGCATGGAAAACAGTTCAAAACGTAGGTTGGTCCAAAGGTATAGCAAAAACCGCGTGCACAAAATGAGTTTAATATAAAAACTCAGAAAAAACAATATGATGGAACATTTTTACAAAGCACAAAAGCAGAGACGAATTTTATCAAGTGTAAAAAGTTTACGTCCATCGCGGTCATATTGTCTCCAAACGAAAATTGCAAAATCGTATCCACAATGACCACCGGCATAGGCGAACCGAAAGAAATGTCACGAGTTTACTGGGTGTAAACGGAGCGAGGTAGTGGAGGGGGAATTGCGCAAAGTGTGGATGCAGTGCGGACACGCGTCCAGCATGATGAAATCGCGGTTCGACCCTCTCTTACGCGCATACCCGTCGAGATAATTACCGCCTGGCTAACGAACTGACATAACGTAATAATATGTCCCTTTACGCCGGTTCCTCCAGCTTCTCTGGTCGCTTCCTCGTAGCTCTCGTGGCCCTCTTCTCTCCCGTTGTTCAGTCGTATCCGTAAGTCTTCCTCTTCTCTCTCGCCGTGCCGTTATGTCCCTCGCTTCACTCCCCCGCCCCTAGCCATCGCGGCACTGTCTCCCAGACCTTCCGGAGAACCACGCGATTTAATGAACATTACGCTTGTTAGCCTACTGTATTACCGACCGAGCCGCGTTTGAGGGGGGACGCCAGGGGGGTACGGATGAAAGCGGCCTTTGTGGAGAATGGTTTTAATTTGTCTGCTTTTAGCGCGGATTAGAGGGACCTCTGCCAACGTCACCTGCCCCTCATTTTCTCATTCAGTATATTCGCATCTCTCCTTTTCCCCGATGTTTCCCGGCGCTTCGGAAAACGGAGATGATTATGGAGTCGGGATATGAAAGAGAATTTGTCAGCAATTAGACGGATCGCGATCGGGCTCTCGTTAACGAGAAGAGCCCCGATTCGCTGCTTGCATAAGCGGCCGACGCGGATAAACGCTCAAGAGGTTAAAACTGCGTGAAAACGTTTAATCGACGTCCTACTCGATTTTTTCCCAGTGATAATTAACTTCTTTGAAAAATCACATACGAGAGACCATGAACTGATTGCGTTTAGTCCAATAATCTGAAAGAAATACGTTGGGTATATGATAGAGAACATTCTTTTCACAATTCTCCGACAGGATTTGAATGATACTCTGCAATATCAATCCGAAAAGTTTGGTCGATTTCTTATGAAGATTTAAAAAAAATTGTTTTGACCACAAAAAGTTCTGTTAAATGGATGAATAATGGACGTCCATTTTTGGTCCATGGACGAATGGACGTAAACTGGACCAATCATGGCCTAGTGCTATTTTTGGAAGTACTTACGCTTTCTTGGAATCTCGCCTGAATATACATAACCTCTTAGCTGAGCAATTTATGTATGGTTATAGAGCATACTGGTCTCAATTGTGGGTAACACAGGAATTCGACAATTTATCGAATTTTGAGAAATCTTCGATAAACATCGATGTACTTTAACTAGATGGACTGTGTTTGGACAATTTTTTCCTACATAAATTCTGTTCCACGTATAGAACAAGTTAAAGAGCAGATCCTATCAATCCTAGGAAAATCAGTAACAGAGGAGCAATCGGTAATAAAATTTGTTATCACTTTAGTGTCATGCATATCGTAACGTTACTTCATATAATCTAAAACCTGCATGACGTTGAATTACGAATTATAAAAACCTGGTCAATGTTCGTATTACGTTCTAATGTCCTGAAGTTAGCCATGGAGTGAATGATGTCTGGAGTACGATCCAATGCACTAGATCCACGATAATACACTGTTTGATAATAGCAACTTCACATTTTGCATCACTTTTTAATAGAAACAGAAATTATGTTTAAATTTTTGTCCATCCCTATTAGCACTAGACGTCCATGGAAGAAAATTGGACGAAAATTGAATGTCCCCATATGTACGAATAATGACGTCCAAACTTCCACGTACTGATTGATCACTGTACGACCAGTTTTTATTAAACAACCTATTTCAGTTTACGTTCATTGTATATCCATTGCACGTCCATTGTTCTTCCTATATAATCACATAACCCAATCAACCACAATGTAACAATTATGTAACATTAACGTAACTTTGATGTAAGAAATAACCATTATATATTTGTGACGTAATTGTTACTTGTTCTGTTATACATTAGTATAATTTTATATATTACTTCATGTATTTTACGTTCAAATCTTAACCTGTGTTTTATTGAAATTTTTTTTATTGCTACTTATAACAACTTTAATTTGTAGTAACGAAACCACAAGTTGAACAAAAATTAGGTGCTTTTTAATGTTCTCTTATTTTTTTTTTTTTTTTTTTTATTATTCTTTTTTTGTAATAAGTAAAACAGTGCAATTACTTATGTCTACGTGCTTTCTTTTACATCGATCATCAATTATAAATGAAAAGCAACGGATCTATATGCGAAAGGGAGACGAGGCCGGTGGCCCAAGGGGTCGTCCATGTTAAAATGACAATTTCGCTTTCGAACATCGAGTAAACATCGACGGGAATGCAAATAGGACCGTTCCGTATTTCATTATATATTTTTCATTAATTTATGGTAATTTACACCACGAATTAAATTAGTTATTTACTTCATTTCTATTTGTAATTCATTAACTGCGACGTGTGTGCAAACTTCATTATCAAAAATAGAATTCATTAACCAAATGAACGTACTTGAAAGTAATTAAAATGGAACTGCATGACTAATTTCCATTTATTATTCGGACTAAAGACCCTTGTGTTTCGTTACTCTCACAATCGAATCGTTCGTTTACATTCTCACCATCGTTGCTAAAATTTTCCATGGAAATTTTGATAAGAAATTTCTATTAATTACTAAAAAAAAATCTGCAAATTTTCACTTTGTCCGGATATTCCCTTACTTCATTTGTCCTTTTGAAAATTTGCTTTACGAGAAAAATTTATTGTTTAGGAATTCATTACAAAAGTTTTTTTATTAATTGTTTTACATTCTTATCTTTTTCGTGTGAAACATGTTAGTAATTGGGTAAATACTTTCGAAGTTATTTCAATTATTTGATTCTCGGTGAATAGCAGTATAGTATAGGCGCAATAGAAACCAAAGAAGAATACTATATTTTCTTCTATTTACTATTTCGCGTTGGACGAAGCCGTGTGCAATGTAGGACTTCTAATTGGACGCGACGTACAGAACAGATCGACGATAGAAGAGGACAGTGATACAGACGCAAAAGGAAGTGCGCTAAAGGCGGTAGAGGAGGACAGAGCGAGTGAAATAAAACAATCCGAACGAGAAAGACAGAGACGAGAAAATACGGAGGACTTGTATGGGGGTGATTATACACCCCTCTAGTTACGACCCTTCCCGTCCTGCAGGAGTGTACTTTCCCTTTTCGAGTCGGCGGGAAAACTCCTTGTTACCCACATGCTAATTCTTCGAGCTCGAGACGCTATACTCAAAGCTCGGTATAAGCAAAGAAGAAATATTTTTGAGAGAATGGTTGTTTTCGGAGATCCTTGACTGGGTCTATTAATTCATCGAGATTAATGAAGAGCCGGTAAAAATATGAGCGTACACGTTTCGAAAATATCCAGTCTGACGAAAGTTGGCGAAAAAATTCTGTATAATATGATAATATTAAATAATTAAAAATATTTTAATCTTGCGACGTTTCGATGACATTCGTCATCATTATCAAGCTGTGAATAAATTTTATTTTTTATTTACAACTTCCCAGGTAGAAATTGCCCTTTATTTCTCCACATTAAATATAGGGCCTAGAAGGGAAATTCTAGCTGGAAATATCCGACTAAATTCCAGATGGAATCTGGAAATATACCAGCACTTTATCGAAAGAAATAATATTCAGAAAAGTAAATATAGATTCTGGATCGTATCGATATCGATATTCCCTGAATCCAATAAGCAAATGGAGAGCCTAGGTAGGAAACTCCATCTTGAAATATTTGTCTAGATTCACAAAATATTCCAACTATTAGCCTATATGTTTTCCAGTTATGTCTTTTTAATGTGTCCATCTTCAACATTATTTGTG
>JAPYZR010003508.1:0-14965 GCA_030522945.1 Trichopria nigra
TTTTTTTTTTTTTTTTTTTTTTTTTTTTTTTTTTGAAAATGTAAACTTCCGATTCATTAAAAGTATGAGCACGTGTATGAGCAGGCAAACGGAAAAAAAAAATAATAAGAAATAAAAGAAACCGGTCACGTCATCGAGCTTGGTAAAAATGATAAAATGATGGCGCCCGTCGTTCACTCTTGATGTCAGTAAAGACATGCGTTCACGTCGTATATACATGCATAACGATTTTCGCTTTTTTCATATATATATATGAAATGTGTGTGTGTGTGAGTGTGTAAGCAGGATGTTTCCGCTCTTCACAGGAATTACATGTTTCATGACAGAACGCCGATTAGTCAAATCAGTGTAATTGGACTCACTCCTCGTGTACGTTTCGCCGGAATATTTTATATACCAGGTCTGCATTTAAGCTCACCGCGGGACGAGAAATTACATCGATTCGTGTATTTTTACATACTTAAACGAATATGTAAAAAATGATGAAAGAAAATGATGGAAAGAAAAAATGAATGAAACGAGAGCGATTCGTACAATTAACAAATCTCTCTCTATTTTACTCTTTTTACACGTGTTTCTTCATTCTTTTTTACAATCATTTAATAATCTCGTTTTTTTAAGTATTCTTCATTCATAACCTTATTTCTTTATTTCTTTACGATTGTACATGCGTTATTAACTGATTATATACATTTCCGGACAATTTATTCAGTGTAAAATATTTCGGATATTTTCTAGTCGTTATATATGCTTGGAAGCACATATTATTTGGTACGTATATGGTATTAACCATTTATAATATTAATATCGACATGTGACTGCAGGTATTACACGAACGCTTTATATTAATACGTTTTTTTTTTCGGGTGTTAACTTACGGAAGTCGATTTTCACTCAAAATAGTAAATGTGGCCATCCATCGACTGAACTTACCTGAAATTAACAGAAATACGCAGTTAATAAAATGCAGACAATTTTTTAATTGAGCGAGTAAATAATGTTCAACATTTAGTATATTTAAAGTCAACAACATTATCAGCATTATTCTTCAAATAAATGTTATTAGAAAATTTAACCACTTATCCCCTAGGGTGACATTTAAACTCTATACTATATTACAGTGGAAAAATGTAAATTTATCTTTTTACTGAAAATTATAACTATTTCCAAAGAAACGACGAGATAAAACAAATTGTATATATGAACGAGGAATTTTATATGTATATTTCAATATATATATATATATATATATATGTGTGTATTTATATAACTGATAGTCACTCTTCAAAATAGTGAAGAATGAAATGAATTTCGAATTTGTAGGCACTCATTTTTAGAAACTAATTTTAATTTAATTTGAGAGAAAGATTTCCAAGGCATTGTACGATCAAAAATTTATCCCGCATCTTTCGTCTCTCGAAATAAATATTCAATAAGGAGGCTCGATTGTACTTTAAACTATAGCGAACTGTCATTGCGAAAACTTTCGAAAGAACGTACATGAATTCAAAAGTGCTAATCACGTATGTGATGAAATGATTTAAATGCCACTGAAATGCGAGAGCTGAATTTTCAATCATTCGTGTCGATTTCGTATCTACATACACGTATATACTTGTACTCGATATAATACACATATATATATTAAAGCAAATAGATACACTGATAATCATGTCAATGAACTTGTATGTCTTAATATAACTTATTATATACAGTATTATTACATAAGAGATAACGAAATTCTCTCTTGCTTGACATGATCGTTTCTTATCGTACTCGAGTGCCGCAAAAGTGCAATTTTAAATTAGAACCGGCACATATACATGTATATATATATATATATATATATATATATATATATACGTGTGTACGTATGATCATTTTTTATTGAAAATTTCTTGATAATTCTTTTCAATCTTTATATATATATACGACTTAAAGGCATTTGTGAAATCTGAAGTTAATATTGTTAAATAATATATTTATATGAATAAATATAATATATATAGAATGTTTAATGTATATGTATAACACGAAATATTTCCAAGTGTAATATTGTGGAAACATTTCTTTTCCAACATTTATCCAATACGTTTTAATGCTGTACTTTTTTACTTGTACAGTGTTTATATTTTGTGTTATCGCTTGTCCCGTACACTTTTGTAAAATAAAAAAAAAATAAAAATAAAAATGAACAATATTTTAGACATATATGATATTCTCGGAGAATGTATATCCTGGAGATATCACATTCGAGATGTCTCACATCTAAAATGTCACATTGCATGTAAGAATGTTTTGCAGGAAATGTTGCAGAACAATATTAAATGAAATATTCTAGAAACGACAATAGACATTGAAGGAAGAATTCTTGAAAGGGTCATAAGGATATATATATATATATATATACATCATACATGCTATATTTCCTATAGTATTGACCTTGAACCACATATACGTCCCGGAACTGTCGGTTTGTATTGTGACACCTTGTATACGTATACAGGGTATCACAAAAGTACTGGGACAGACGAATATTTCCATGAGTGAGGTTTCTTTAAAAAGTCATTTATATTTAAGAAATTTTTAACAAGCGATCTAACGGTAACCTCAAATTTGACCCTAGCAATGACCTTGAAGGTTATTTGAAGGACGCATTCATTCCTTTTCTTCTATGGAAACCTGCTTTTTATACATCAGCGATTTTATCAATCGAAAGAGCGGGATTCCATATTGTATGTCCTATAGGTCCCACATGGTCTTGAAGGTCACTGTAAGGTCAGTGTAAGGTCATTCAAACTTACCATTGGTAACCCTGCATTACAAAAGTTTTTTTTGTTAGAAAATATTGTATCGACAAACCTTATTTTTTTTTTAGGCTTTTTAAAGAAACGTTTCGGTACTTTTATGACACCCTATATATACATACATATGTATAACAGGTGTATATACCTTTTTTAATCTAAATATATCCACAAGATTTTTACGTATCATTTGATAAAATCTCATTTGTCCCACTGATACGTTTCCCTCTCTTATTGTCAAAAGTTTCGTCCTACTTCGAAAACGGCCGAGCGTTGATCCGGTCAAATTATAAATATACGCTATAAGTATCCGTCGTAGTTTTTCCTCCCGATTCTACGTGACGCAATGGTTTACCGCGACATAAGTTTAAGTATACACGGACAAGTATTAATCGCACTATATGTGTACTATTAGTGCGAACGGTATTGCTCCCTGACGCCCTCGCCAAATTACCGGACTTCGTCTAAACGTCGGCCTGTATTATAGTGGTGATGATGTATAAAGAGATAACGTAACGAAACCGTCGGCGAACCGCGAAACATAGCCGAGACATCTCTGACCAATGGGGCACCGTCCCGTTTAATAAATCCTTCGCGAGTAATTAAACGCGCGATCGCTCGCTGCTGTACTATATGGGACACGTGTGCAAACCATACGGAAGTCCGAGGTGAAATGAACGAGCCCTTTCATGCGAGCCCGTGTCACAATTATGCACGCGTGTGCGTGTGTGCGCGTATGGGTTCGAGCACTTTATTCACTCCTGAAACCGCGACGAATCGACGCTGCTAATAATAACGGGGTCGAGACGGCGCGCGATCTCTTCTGTTTTTTTTTTCTACGAGGGCCATTCGATGCGCTATTTTTGACTTCTATACATACAATTCCATCTCCGGAAGCTCGTATCTACAGGAGTTAAGCGTTAATCCGAAACGCGTGATGGAATGGAGCGAATCGCGGACCATTATAAAGGGGTTAGGAATGATCGACGTATCACGTGTATATACAGGGTGATCCAAAAGTATACCGCGGTACGGCGAAACATCTCGGATGGCATTGCAATTCTGGAGAAAACGTTGAACGTGAAAGTTTAAGGGGTCTTTTCCCTCTGGCTATATTTCATGGCACCATCGTGCCTGACCTTGAACTCGACCTTCAAGGTTATTCCAAGGTCGAGGTTATTTTTTTAAAATCGGAACACCTATAATTTTCTTTCTTTTTCTTTTTATGGATTCGGAGAAGAGCGGCGGAATAGATTTCACGTCCGAAACGTTAGAGTTTAATTTTGCAAGAGTGCCACCTTCAGAAGGTCAAATAAAGGTCAAATAAATGTTAAAAGATCGTCGTCCACAGAAGCAGTTTCCTTTAAACCTACTTTCAGGATTCAAGGGCGAATAAATATGTGGGGGCCATCTGAGCGTCATCACCTTGATGTTAATTTTCAAGGTTATCTGAAGGTTGCAGTAATTGTTTTTTAAGGAAAGCCCCAATTTTGACCTTTATTTGAACATGAAAAGTTACCTCGACCCTGGAATTAACTTCAAGGTCACGTTTAAGGTCAAATTTTAGAACAAATCCAAATACTGGTAAATCGACAACAGTCGAATGATATTAAAATAGAGAATTGTTGCAAGAGTGCAAGAAAATGAGCGAGGGTAATTAAAATTCAAAACAACAATGCGAATATAGACCAGACATTGTTTCGTGCGATAAAAAAGTGACAAATGTGGGTTTCGTTCTAAAAATGAGATCGATTATTGTTATGTCAGATTAAGAAGAACTCGGCAAGTGCGAAAGAAACAAATGAATTGAACAAAGATCGACTGAGGGGAGGCGATAATGAAAATAGACGGAGCCAGTAATGAAGAAATAAGACCGAGTATATATTGTGTATACAATGTGTATATATATATTACTTGACTTGATCGAAGAGTTATCCGCCGAGAGTCTATCTGCCCAAGGGCAATCACGATGCTGTGAAAAACTGGACGAATGCAATAATAATTACGCAGATAAAAATCGAAGCGTTTGTGAAGTATACTTTTTTTTTTCGTATCGTGATGGTCTAATAAATAAATAGAAACCCGTCTCAAGCTTCGAGCCGTTTTCAATAGGTGAAAGGGAATAGAGATCATTCTCGATATATATACAATCCAGTTTAAATATCGACGTTCGATACGGCTTATTGAGACAATAGGATTCAATGAGCGGAGTCGAGCGCTATATGACACCGTTGAAACTGATAGATACGTTATCCTGGGGTATTTCCGAGAGATTTTTTTTTCAGGCAGCTATATAATGCAAGTGTTTCCTCATAAATGAATTAAGTTTCTCGATATTTTTCTTGCATCGAATAGTCAAGTTATTTTTTTTATTTTTTTTTTTTTTTACGATTTTATTTAAAATTTTATAATAATTTTACAATTATATACTCTTCGAAAGAGTGCGGCTCAATTTTTGGCTTCAATATATTTAATGAATACTCTCAACTATCTTTAAATTTCTTGGGTTGAAATGTCACTTCTATATAAGAGCGTGAAAATTCAGCAACTCTTTTCAAAGAGTGGATTTTCAATCATTAAGAGAGAAGTTTCAATCTATTTTGGAGCGAATCAAAGAATTTTCATTCCAAAGTAGAGTGAAAATTCACTCTTTCGAAAGAATGGCTCAATTTTCACTCTGTTTGGAGTGACGTTTCACTCCAAGAATTTTAAAGAGTTCACTTCTCGGAGTGAAATTTCACTCTTAAAGAGTGAAAACTGAGCCACTATCTTTTAAGAATGAATTCTTTATCTTTAGGAGTGATATTTCACACTTTCTGAAGTGAAATTCTAAAAAGTTATTTTTCAAGTTTCTTACATTGAATCTAAAAAACACTTTCACTCCGCAAATAAGACAAGAACTCATTCCTTGTAAATAGTAGCTCAATTTTGACTCTGGTAAATTTTAAGAGCACTCTCTACATTTCTTAGAGTAGAATTTCACTCTTGAAGAGTGGCAATTGAGCCACTATTACAAAAGAGTGAATTCTCACTCTTTAGGAGTGATGTTTCATACTTTCGAAAGTGACATTTTTTAAATTATCTTTTTAAAACAATTGACGCACTTTTCACAAAAATCTTAGAGTGAAAATTGAGTCAGTTTTTCAAAAAATAATTTTTCACTCTTCTTAGAATGATTCAGAGAAATGTCACTCTACAAAGAGTGAAATATCGCTCTTTGATGAAAGAGATATTCACTCGTTTGAAAGAGTGACTCAATTTTGACATCAATTTGATTAGGAAAATACTCTTTTAATTTCTTGCAGTGAAATTTCATTCTTATATAGAGAGTGAAAATTGAGCCATTCAAAATTGAGCTATTCAAAAGCACGAATTTATACTCTCTCAGGGTGATATTTCACACTTTATGGAGTGAAATTTGAGGTAATTCTTTATAAAGTTAATTTTTCACTCTTAGAATGAAGATAAAAAATGTCACTCCAAAAGGCAGTGAAATAAGAGAAAAACTCACACTTTGAAAGGTAAAGTATCTCAGTTTGACCACAATTTAGATTTTAAGAATACTCAATTAACGTCCTGGAGTGAAATTTCATTCTTAAAGAGTGAATTGAAATGAAAAAAATAATTGAGCCACTGTTTTAAAAGAGTGATATTTCACACTTTCTGGAGTGAAACTTTAAAAATTTTATTTTTTTTAAATTGTCTCTCATTTTGCACAAAAGTGTTGGAGTGAAAATTAAGTCATTTATTCAAAAAGTTATTTTTCATTCTTCTCAGAACGAATCTGGAAAATGTCACTCCAAAAATGCAATAAAATATGCCTCGTTAAAAAGTGAAAAGTACATCAGAGTCTTTCGAAAGAGTGGCTCATTTCTTCAGATCTTAAGAATTCTCGTCGGTTAATTTCTTGGAGTGAAATTTCACTCTATTTTGGAGTAACTCGGAGAATTTACACTCAAAATTGAAATCAGCATTGTCGATCCTTCGATTCACTTTTAAATCATTGCAATTCCAATCCTTAAAGAGTGAAGAATTCAGTCTTATTGACAAAGGACGAATCTTAATATTCTCACATCTATATATAGAAATCTATATGTAGAGGGAGTATATGTATATTTATACAATTCTCTAAAAATTACGTAAAAGATTCAAGTAATGAAAGACAAAGTCGTATCTTTTATATCGGGAAGATTTCATTTGCAATCCGCTTCAAGAGTGAAATTCAATAGAGGAATTTCACTCCTGGGACATTAGCGAGTGCTCGACTGCAAACGCGTTTGAACTTGGGTGAATGCGCGCGTGCGAACAAATTTCATTAGCGTTCGCCATTTAATTGTCCCTGCCGGTACGTACAGTCGGTGCAACGTTCGTCAAATGCAGGATAAGCAGGAACGACTATTATATATATATGTATAGCATTGAAAGTTCAGGTGCTCACGCGTGCCTATATGTATATATGTATACCTAATCGTAGGGCTCTGCGATTTACGAGCGGAGCGGGAGGTGTCACGGGAAAACTCTATCCCGCCTACCCTATTTAGCATCAGGAAAGTTTCGAGACTGATTTAAAGCAACATTATCCGGGCATTTGGCAAATCTTAATTTCCCATCGTAACGCAAACACCTGTTTCTTTTACCCCTGCGGAGGATTGTGCAAAAATTTGATCAATCGAATTTTCAAAAAATTAAATAATAATCTAGTAAATAAATAAAGTAAATATGAATAAAGTGTGGCATCAAAACAGTGTATATGAGCATGCATCGCATCATGTATATATACGTACGTATGCGCGCAAAGAATGCGAACCTATAATTTTCACGCGTCACGTCGAGACATTTGCGATTTCCATTAATCACGATATGGGACCTATAAACAATACCGTTGCTGCATATACCTATATATACAATAACTGCTGCGATTGTTTTTTAAAACGTCGCTGCTGGTCGCGGTCGTAAAGTCCGAGACAACGAGCCGGGCGCATTAACGCCCCATTGCCATCGATTCCACGAGTGCGCGAGTATAAATGTTCATTCGATCCATTGTAATTGAAAGTCATTGTAAACTTAAGGCGACTCGCCTCGCAGAAATTAAGAGCACGTACGTAATATCGGTATATGTGTGTTCACGCCTGTATATACACAGGGAGAAATTTGCTGTGAAACGCGCGGCTATGCTATATATATATGTATATAACGTGAGGGTCGCCTTATCGCATATATAAGAGGCGGGTGGCGAGTTTGTCCACCAACGACGGGCTACCAATCGGCCTGTCCATTCGATAAAATCGATTGACTCGCTTGTCTTTCTCGTTTGCTTCGCGACGAGACACCGCCAATGTCTGCCGTCTTCTGCGATATTTTTCTTTTATATTTCTTCATTATTCTACGTTACTTTTCCAAAAGTTCTGTAATACACTTATCATCGCTATACCTTACAAAAACGCATTTTGTATTTTGTATTTTGTCGAAAAAAAAATTTCATTATAATGTAAATTGCATTTGTAATATCGAATTGGACATGTTTGGTTTCAGACATTCGAAGAGAATAAAAGGAAACGAAGGAGGAAAACCCAAAAATGTGACCGATATACATGAAAATTAATATAGACAAAGAAATATAACACTCAAAATAATAAAAAATACCCAATAAACCCAATACCAAAATCAACGAAAAACATCAAAAATTGACCAAAATCAACCAAAAAGCATAAAAAATTAACCAAAACCAACGGAAATCAACTAGAATCGACCTAAATTAATAGAATCGACCAAAATTAACTACATTTTTTAATACCAAATTGGACTTGTTTTGTCCAATCAAATCAAATTAACTAGAACCAACTAAAATTAAGTAAATTTTTGAATATGAAATTGGACATCAATTGGTTTCAGATATTGGAAATTGAAGAGAATAAAAGGAAACGAAAGTGAAAAACCCAAAAAAATTGTCCCAATAAAAATTAAAAATGAATATAAAAAATTATAGACAAATAACACTAAAAAAAAAAATAAAAAACACCCAAATGACAAAACCAAAAATCAACAAAAAACATCTAAAACTGACCAAAATCAACAAAAATCAAGTAAAATCAACGATATATACAAATCTATTATATATATATTGTATATTATAGCAAAATATATAATAGATGCAAATAACGCCGACTATGCGGATAAAAATAAACAAACGTTGCGGAAAATTGCCCAAAATAAAATACTAATAAGTTACGAGCAAAAATATGTTGGAAAGATACAACGGATAGCCAAATTTAATTTAAAATTACAAGTTGTAACGGAATGTAAGAAAGGAACACTCAGAACAATAAAAAATGCCCAATAAAGCGATGATTTTGGACATTGGACGTTTTTGGGCCCTTCATTGGGTTTTATTATCATTTTTCCCTATTCTTCATTTCCTGTGTTCGACATTCTCAAGTGTTTGTTCATTTCCTTTTCATTTTTAGACTTTTATTACATTTTCATATTCTTGGATCAATTTTAGTCCCTCGGTTTCTTGATATTTATTTTCTTGTTAGTCGTAGAAAATGACTCTAAAAAGATGTAACAGAAAGGTACACGTTACGAAATCATGACGAAAATAATAAACGTAGATGAAAATATAAAGATGGTCGTAAAATATGAGAAATCGATGAAAATAGCAGAAGAAAAATAGTACAAAAAATTGGCCAAAATACAAAAAGAAAAAAAAACTACGAAAATATTTAAAAATTTTAAAAACGAAAAAATTAGATAAACAAAATTGAAAAGACTCTCAGATTCGATTCAACATTGAAGAAATAGAATAAGGAACGAATAGTCGATATTTTCCCAAAATTTCCAAAAATGCCCTTAAATGCTCGAAATTGATTTAGATTCGATTTTAAAATGGAATATATTAAAAAAAAAATGTTATAAATTAAAAGAAAAAAAAAAAAAAAAAAAAAAAACAAAAAAGAACAAAAAAGAAGAAAAAAGAATTAGAGTGAATATAAAAAAAAAAAAAAAAAAAAAAAAAAAAAAAAAAAAAAAAAAAAAAAAAAAAAAAAAAAAAAAATACAAGAATTGTCGACAAAATAGAAAATCGTCGAGAAATTCGAAAAAAAAATCAAGTCCCCGAACGAATGTCCAAAAAAAGAACAAACACCTCGACGCCATGCCGGGCGACAGGTGTTCCCGTCGACAGAGAGAAAAAGGAAAAAGAGACTCGATCTTACGCCGAGTCCACCGAGTATATAGTCTGTAGGGGTCCAGCCTAGCATGCGTGCGCGCTAGATAACGATAATACGCTCGACTTGGCGCGACATAGTATATAGTATCTATAGTATATAGTAAATATATATATATATATATATATATATATATACGAACCAACCATGAATGGGCAGGAAGGCGCGTTCGTGTCCCTTCGAGTGAATGGCTGAGGCCGGATTCGCCTACGCATTTACGCGCCTCGACATAATACATAATACATTTGTCCGCGGATAGTATATATCGTCGTATGTATACAATCGTACATATATATATATATATATATATATATATATATATATATATATATATAGTATAGCACAGTGCTTACCTATATATAGATGAACGTATATATGTATATATGTATCTCATCGCGTATAAATCGAGCAGGTAGGCGATGAGATACTCGAGCTGAGATTTGGATTTTATATGAAGGCGCGTAGACATTTATATGTGCACATCTATATATATATATATATATATAGGATTGTTGGAAAAGGAACGACACTCCAATGGTGCATAATCGATGTAGGGTTCATCGCTTAATTAATTTTAATTAAATAATATGGAAAGTACGCAGGCTTACCAATTATAAGTCTAATTAAGTCGTGCATTATGCAGACGAACAAACGACGCGTCTCTTCGGTATAACGTATAAATAAACTCGATAATATATGGTTGAAAATATATCTACGCCTATATAAAAAAAAAATGTGAGATACATGCGTATAAACCGAAGTTTAAGGTTATTAACGTTCGAGTAATTGATTTTTTTCGTAGACGATGCCAAAATGAATCCAAAATAAACAAAAAAAAAAAAAAAAAAATTTGTTGAGAATATTCACCAAAACCTTGTCAACATAACTTACCGAATACGACATAAAAGTATTAAAATAGAGAGATGTTATGTAAGCTATTCCGTAAACGGGAAATAGTTAACGTGCGTCCAAAATTGTGAAAAATTACCCAAAATTGACCGAAATTGTAATAAGCGTGTGCGAATTATAGGAGAAGGAATCGAAAGAATGGAAATCGAAAGTATTAGACGAAATTCCAGGAGAAAAAGAAAATGGCCAAAGTACAAGCACACTGAGAACGATTGGAGGAGTGAAGAGCGAAGACCCGCAATAGACGAAAATAAGAATAAACGAGTTAAAAAGCTGAGAAAACGATCTAAATGGACAAAATAAAGACGAGAATGAACCCTAAATATCACGAAGAAATATATTCGAATAGAGAAAAAAATGTTAAAAAAAAGGAAAAATAGTAAATGAAAGTTGACCAAAATTGACCAAAATTGACCAGAATTAACCAAAATTAATCAAAATCGACCAAAATGGACCAAAATTGACAAAAATTAACAAAAATGAACCAAAATCGACCAAAATCGACCTAAATTTACCAAAATGGACCTAAATTTACCAAAATGGACCAAAATTGACCAAAATCGACTAAAATCGACCAAAATCGAACACAATCGACAGGAAAAAATCTAAAATCTACAAATATAAGCAAAACAATGTACGTATGTTGGAACGTACTAGTACCAACTTAAAAATTCTACTGTTCATACACTGCCATTCTTAAATACGTCCTTAAATCGCGACCCTTCTTTAAAATCCCTTATAGACCTTGACAATGCGATTTATTGATGTTTCAACCCGTTTTTTTTTTCGAGTTTATTTCCCTCGTCAATAATTTAGAAAATGAACGATAACTTTTGTTTTTATTCAATAGATGCGCCTGATGAGGACCTACATTTGGTCGAAACGTTGGGCTATGTAAAAAAGTGTTTGAGATCTATGTCAACATCTTTTTTTATGTATGAATTGTAATGGCCATTGTGATACTCAAAATAAATTTGTTTTTATGGACTTGTTTTTATATTTAATGTTCTAATATAGCGAGTAGTAATCGCTGCGTGAAGATACGTATAAAGTAGTACATTTCGTTTCGAGTGCGCGAAATTGCATTCCCGCACTATAGACACAGTGTGAGAAATACAAACTTCCCGCATTCGATTCATTTACTGTAAAAAATGAGGATTTTAATACGTTCATTAAAAATCAAACTTAATTAAGACATCGTGTTACTAAAATTAGAAGATAGAAAAAGAAAACAATAATGTTGAATATGTAAAAATGAAATAAATTAGAAAAAAAAAGAGAATAATTTGGATATAACCTGTGGAATATCAGAACAATCGGGGATATTTGAACGTGTAAACACTGAAATATTCCAAAATCTAAAAATGCGCAATCGTCCGCCATTTTCTTCTTTAATTTTTCAATTCGAGGGTAATATAGCTTCTAAAATTTGTAAAACGAATAATATGCACATCTCATTTAAAATCAACATTACTTTATATTATATATATGTGTATAAATGAAATCTCTTTATTATAGATCAAGACTTAATTTAAAAACTTTAAAGCGATTTAGCATAAAATAAAATTTAAAAAATTTTAATCGAAATTCCTACGATTTTTGCAAGTTGCTATACCAAAGTCAGAGCAAGCGCTTCATATACATATATGTATAAAAGATGGCCGCCCATTCGTGTAATTACCAAAAGTGTACCGAGTCTGATGATGTCATATACGAAAGTGTAAAAAGCCGGCTTTTTCGAGGAACCAAAAATAAAATTAAAAAAAGCAATAAACAAACGGAATGCCCGCGATGATATTCGGGTCAGGGTTGCAGCCTCGAACTCGAATACGGCGATGCGTATACATATATATATATATATATATATATATGTATGTATATATATCGCGTTGGATTTTTCTTTTTCCCGAGAGTTGCGCTTGTCCTCGAGACTTTTTTGGCCTTTTACATAAATAAACGAGAAAAAGTTATTCGCCATCTAGTGACGGAGCGCCATCGTCGATTGTCGGTCTGTATAATCAATTGTTTTGTTCTGTTTTCCTTTTTTTTTGTTTTTTTAGCGAAGAGCGATCAATTTAATCGTGAATAATTCGAAATCAGCAAGAAATTCTTGTTGTGTCGCCTTAGGATTTTATTGTGGGTGAAGGTAGACAAGGACGCGTGCGTGTCAACATACTTGCAAGTGCGCCTATATATACCCAGAGCGGCAAAGTAATGACCGTGCACTTTGTGTTGTATAGACATTAGAAAATTGAATAAATTAGAATTTTATATCGTTGATATCATTGATACGATTAGGCTTTAACGCCTCTAATTTCCGGTTCGTAAAGTTAATCAACCTCGAGCGATAATAAATCGTAGTCCTACTACTACTACTATACTACTACTACTAAAGTTGACATTTCATTAGGTGACTGTTATAAATGACATGTTTTCGATAATATATATAAGAAGGTAAATAAAGATAAATAAATTCCGGGTTGTAATGCACACAGTTAAAAAGCTAAATTACTTCAACTTGGATAATTATTTTACTAACTTTTTAACGGGCGGTATAGATTATAAATTTTTTATTTCTAACTTTGCAACTTCTATATTTTATTTGTTTGGTAAATTTTTACATTTTGCGTAAAAGTTTAACCAATGAAAATTTTGTTGGATTTCTTATTAGATACGGTCTGAAAATGAATCAATCATACCCAGTCAACAATCACAGAAGTTATGTCACATAACAGGAATAGTTACATAGCAATTACGTCACAATTCCTAGTATGTAACTGTGACAATTTGGAGGCGGACATTTTGATGTAACTGTTACATAAATGGGACATAACTTCTGTGATTGTTGACTGGGTAGAAAAGAAAAGTTGTCTGCTGTTTCAACATTTTTTATTTATGTTTAATTTTTCATATTATTGTTACGATTACGATGGATAACGTTATACATTAGAAGTTCTTTCCATTTTTTAACTTTCGGTTGTCAACTTGACTTACACTCAACTTTCAACTGCCTGGTATACGTTAATTAATTACATTCAACTTTTAACTTTTAACTTTTCACTTTAACTTTTAAATTTCAAGTTTTAACTTTTAACATCCAACTTTTAACTTTTAACTGTTTAATTTCAACATGCAACTTTTTTAACTTTTAACATCCAACTTTTAACTTTTAACTGTTTAATTTCAACATGCAACTTTTAACATTTAACTTTTAACTTTTAACTTTTAAGCATTAAATTTTAACATTCAACTTGTAATTTTCACTTGTCACTTTTCACTTTTAATTTTCAAGTTTTAACTTTTAACATTAAACTCCAAACTTTTAGCATTCATCTTTTAACCTTCAACTTTTAACCTTTCATTTAATTTTAACTGTTCATTTAACTTTCAACTTTCACTTAAAAGCTTATCTAACAAATGGATCGAATTATATTTATTGTTTTCATATATAAAATCAAGTTAATCTACTGAAAGTACTTGAAGGTAAGATAACACTACAAGTATTTCAATGATTCCTGTTCCATTTATAGTTTTTTTTTAATCTTTATCACCTCGTAAGACAATTTCGCAATTTTTACTCTCTTTCTTGTTCATTTCTCGATCGATTTTGTTGGCTTTATTGCGTTAAATGCTTCAAATCGTAACAATCGAAACGTAAACTTTTTCACAACGTTCCTAAACTCATTCGTTTAAACTTTTTAGATTAGGTTTCAATTTAGGTTAGGATTGACGTCTATCATGTTAATTCATCACACATGAATTAAGATGGATATAAAGGCTTTCTTTTAACGTATTTTTATTGTTGGAATATTTTGCACAATGTTTAAAATCAAGTTACATTAACGATAAAACTGAATTTTTCATATATTTATTGCACGACTCTCGACAATGGCAGCAAAATATTCGGCTTAAACACATATATATATATATAATATATATATATAGGGGAAATCGGGGTATTCTTGGACACATTTTTATTTTCACCAAAAACTTTTAAAAAAATTGCTTTTTTTGAAATTTTTAAAG
>JAPYZR010003509.1:0-14077 GCA_030522945.1 Trichopria nigra
CAGTTGTCCCTATCTCGTAATAAGATGAGGCACGCCGAAACGAGTATTAGTTTAAAGATTCCGACATTTTCATCGTAAGCAATAACAATACAATGTTGAATGTTTGACTGACACTACACGGCATGACTATTACAAGTCATAATATGTCAATCAGAAAAGCTCGTGGGCGTCCATGTAAAATTAGCTTAGCGAGACATTAGACAGCTAACAACGGCATATCCCCTATCGCGTCTCGAAGTCGAACGTCTGGAGAGACTTTCAGGATCTTTCATTTGTATTCCTTAACTCGCTTTTTATTAGCTGGATTCCCGACTTCGCGCTCGCGAAAGGTGTCGGAGTGCCACCGCGTGGGCGGATACCGTCTCGAGAGAAATGGATTATACGCGCTATTAAGAAAATGCAGGTGCGAGATTATTATGTGCCAGCGCGGCAAGAACATACAGGTTCTCCGAGACTCGTAAAATGCATTTGGTGCACTTCTCGTGAATATGTAGGAGGCGATTATAATTATAACTATTAGTGTCCATTCATGTAGCGCTCGGGGTGATGATGGCTCCTGATGGAAAAATTAGATTACTCGGCAATACGAGATTGGTTGTCTGGTGTTGGCTGTATTGTTTCACGTACGACGCATGCAGAATAGTTATTTTCACGTCTTTTTTTACCCCAGGAAATGATATTGCAGAACCACTGCAGCGAATCTTTCGTCGAGAGTAGAACAGGTGCGCCTGATGCGATGCGAGAATTTGTATAGAATCGATTGCGTGGAGCATTATTGTGTGAAAGTTCGGCGAAGGAAAATTGATTTCTCGGTTGGTTATATCGCGTTCAAAACGATGAGTCGTTTGTAAACAAAAGAGTAGTCACACGTTAGTATTGGATCGTTGGAGATTTTCCCAGGTGTCTATATACGCACAAACGGGCCATCGCACTTTCAACAAGAAAGAAATTCTTTGTTTTCGACAAGATGATGATTTCGCACTGGTGAAAGGACAAATTAATATTTATCCTAGTGGCCAATAGAATCGGCGGATGTAAAGCCGATTAACCGATAAACCAGGAATTTCGCAGATATTATATCAGCGTTTCAATTTCCATGCGGATATGTGTGTGAATTCACATCGCCCGCTCTATTACGTACTCTAATCTATTAAGTTCATTTCAATAATTCATTATCTTCAGGAAGCAGTTAGATTTAATTGCTCCAATCTTGCAAAAACAAAGCGAATAAGAGAGTTTATTTTAACTTCGTACAATAAAATGTATCTTTTACTTTAATCGAAATAAAAACATTTGTATCATTTTTTGTATAATTATGTTATCCATTGCTTGTTGTTGATGATTTTTCATTCTTTGTCCATTTTATCTTTCAAATTGAAGATTTTTTTTTTGGGTCTTATTTTGACATCACAGATAATTAGAGGTTAGAAAAAGGAGTGCCAACATAGATAAACTGACTTTAATGACAGCCGTCACATTAATTTCTGAGTATGCCTTCTGATATTATGAATAGGCAAGACGTTCATCATCGATCTCGACTCCTTGTTATTGGAGGATGAATATACAAGTTCTGTTTTTTACGAATGTCATCGTTCAATTCCAGTATTGTAACTCCATCAGAGTAAATTGTCCTTTCGAATGACTCAGCATTTAAGAAAATGTAGGATCTATTTAGAAAATAATTTTGATTGAGGCCTTAAAACTGGAGCGACTTGGAAGAAATATCAAAACGTAAAAAATTCTTAAAATCACCTACTACTCAAAGCGGTTCGCGTATCTTAAAAATTCACGAAGAACCGAAACTTTTAAATACACATTCGGATTCAAGGATCCGCGAAATTGATACGTCAGGTTTTCGCTCGTCTGCATGCGCGCGTGGGTGGATTCACCGGCTTCCAGGGCGCGCAAGCGAGGACGAAGATTCGAAGTTTATGGCTTTCCCGGCGGGTACAAGCTGGATCCGAGAGTGTATCGTGGAAGATAAAGGATCCGGTTGTCGACCTCGTCTTCGACAACTTCGTATATATCTATATGTATATATGGATATACGTATATATATATTCGTCGTACAAGTATCGGCCCTTGTATACCCGGAGTGCTCCTTACGCCCCGCGAGAGAGGAGATACCCCATGTGAGCGCCGTCCTCGTCGCCATCGTTGTCGTCATCATCGTCGTTGCCGATCGCCGACACGCACTTATACTCGGTGCACCCGTCTCGAGGCGCATGTCGCCCGTATGTACGCGCTTACGCACGTACGCAAGTAGCTTACGCATTGCTTCCGCGTATTTTGCGTTTCCCGCGAATATATACGCGAGATAGAATTTGTGTCCTCGGCGGCGCGATCGATCACAGCTGTCCCCGAGATAAGCTTTTATTAATGACGGTTAAAAAGACTGATGAAATTAAAAGGTTCAACTCTATCTGTGGTGTTAAATCTCACGAGCCGGTAAAACAGATCTGCTACCTTTAAAACGGTCATCGCTTCGTCGGGCAGACATTTAAAAATCGTGAAAATCAGGTCTGACATCTGTAACATCATTGTCACGGCGGCGCTGTCGTTTTGGTGATCACATCATCTATTGTTTTATATTTTGTTTTACAACCATAAGTCAGTATTGATATTTATTTTTATTTAGTTTGAATCACTCCTTGTTATCGAAATGCTGTATTATTGAATAAATTTTATGGATTTTAATAAATTCTAAATGACTTCAATTAAAAAGGTTAAATGAACTTGCTAACTGTTAATTATTTTCTTTGTATGATTAGGCATGCCCAGATTTATATATATATATATGTATGCACTCGGTGAACCATTTGAATCTACAATATCAATCATCTCGTTGTTAAAGGATAACAGAGAAAAAAAGTTTCGCACAAAAGTTGTTTGGTGTTTTGGGGGCAATGTTCGCATGACCGTGAATTTTACCGTGACCTCCATTTCAAAGGTGATTTGGAGGTTAAGTAGTGTTTTTGGATATGACTCTACACACATAAACCTAGAATTTTGTGATCTTTGACAATCCGAAGTCGTAAGCAGTAGAAGATCCTATCCAAGAAACATTACATGACCTCTAAATAATTTTCAATATGGATGTCAAGATCGCAATTACTGTCATCATAATAAGGCAACGAAATAACTAAACAACTTTTATGTGAATCTTTCTTCTCTGTTATGCTTTGCCAATGAGATATAATAGGGATTACAGAAGATGACTCACCTTATATGAATGTTGTTATCTTACAAGATCACAATTAATTCGGGATGTTCGGTACACACATTACGTTATGTGCCGATAATTTAATAATTTATTGTAAAGCTATAGTTTTTTCTTGTCAACATATTTGTATTAGCTATACTATTCATAAATTTTCTATTAGGAAAAGTATTTAATATTTTTTTCAATTTCTTAATCTATTTTTTTTTTAATTCTTGGACAATACTTTCATGAACAATAAACAGAAAGTATAGTAGTCTATGTTTTTCAGCCAGAAAAATTATTCAAAAATTTGATAAACAAAAGTTATTTCGTGACAATTGAAATTCGCCACCAGTTTTAATCAATATTTTAATCAATTACTCTAAGAGGTTTCGATAACAATTTTTCAATAGTCTCGAAATTACGTTTTTTATCTGTTTGATATTTTTTCTGTTTGGCGTGTGCATTGCGCATATTAAGAGTCACGTTCATATTGGCCAAAATATACATTTTTTTTTGGAAAAGCTGCGGGTTTGCATTGAACTAAAATTTTCCTCTTTCTGGCCATGCAGACAAGTCATGGTGCCGTCCGACAACTATACTACTACCGGAGTGCCGAAACCGAATCACTGACTCGTAAACTTTTCTGTTGATCAGTTTTGGCCAATTTTGTACCAATCGGACTATTCATTTAATTCCTAGCTGAATTTGTTGGGGTTGATTTTTTTTAACTATTAGCTTATATAAAGTTTTAAACGAATATATAAATAAAGCAGCATTGTATATATATAAATGAGCAGTGATAAGTTTTGAAATTCTTAATTACCTAGTTCATTAAGCATCATACGAATGAAATAGAATTAGATCATCAATAAACAACTCAGATTAAATGCACAATCTTGTAAGATCGTGTTTATTTATTATAGTAGTCTCAAAATCCGAATTAGAAGAACTTTTACTTTTACAATTAGTCGATAATTCATTAGCAATATATCAGTCAGATTTCTCAACGTCAATAATGAATTAGATAAACTTCATATTTTTCTATTTTTATTAATTAAACAAATAGTAGAATCATTTTATTCTTTTATTAGAGATTTATTGGAATTAGTCGACAATGTTGCTATTTGAATAGGTTAACCTTCAAATGAAGGCATTCAAGTTTTAATAGAGAAGATTTTCAAAACGACGACGGTCGAAGCGATTTCTCATATAATTACAGAAAAAAAGTTTGAGGTTAAAATAGGGTACGTTCCAGGAAACACAAAGTTTGATAATATTTAATATGCCTAAGACCGATATTCATCTCTAAATTTCTTGGAATTAAATTTCCCTCTGTGTAAAGTGAAAATTGAGCAATTTAAAAAAAAAAGTGAATTTTCACTATTTCGGGAGCGTATGTTTCCCGACTCACTCCAAAATACAATTATTGCACGACTTTATTGACCCACAAAATAATACAAAATATTGGATACCTTGGGTCAAAGGGCGAGCCACAGGTATATCTGTTTTTCAGACTGACCCATTTAGATTTAGATAGTAGAATGAACACGAGGTTTGCATTAGATATATAATAGTAGATCACAAATGGATAAATTTAGATTAAAAATCTCTTAAAAAGCGATTCGTGTTTTAATCTTTATTTAATCAAACTGTATTTGATCTACTTTGATGAAAATATCATGAAACATATTCTTTGCTCGAGATCATTTTAATATTCTATAAATGTTATTATTGTATTTTACCGACTATTTAGAGAAGCGGTCCTGACAGCTAAGGGTGATGAAACCGACGAAAACATGGACAGTATGGTAAATATCTTTATTGCGATGTATATTTTTATCACCCTTTAAACTGTTTGCAGCGAAAAGCATGAAATCCCATAGTGAAATTTGCGCTCTTTATAAAAGGATTCTCGATTTTCACTCCAACAACTTTAAAAGGTACTAAAATACTATTTTTATAAACTTCTTATAAAAACTTTAAACCTTACTAACACCGTAATTGCTTAAATTAAAATGCAACAAATTAGACATCTCTGACTAGCGAAATTACTCATCATGATGAGAAATGGTTATAGTCCAATTATTTTATCCTCACTCCAACCAAGTTATTTTTCCCATGTAGTGAACATTGACATGGTATATAGCATGGTTTTCGTATATTTGAAGGCACCTTCAAGCAGCATTATATATACTGACATGGACTATACGTAATTTTCAACAAAACACCGATATTATACCAATCTCGATATCGCTTAATTATTCGACGATACGAGGATGTTCCGATAATTTTTCCAAGATGAAAATCTTGACGTATACGACAGGTATCGTTGATATCACCAAGAGAGTAAGAACGAAGATGAACCGATAGCGACCGCGAAAATAAATATTCGCATAAAACAAAACAATAAAAAAAAAACAAACAAAAAATATATAAAAATAAACAGAAAAAAAATGGAAGGACCGCTTTCGAGAATCGAATCAGCGATGTTGCTTTTATAGGGAGTCCAGGTCGAATACACGTAGAGAGGAAGATAGAATCTCGAAGCGCCAGGAATCCGCCCACTGTGCACGCGGGTTCGGGATAACTCCTCGACCGATTATCCGCCGCGATAACTGCGCCGGGGCCCCGACTCGCGGTCGTCCTCGAAAACCTCAGAAAGTCTCTTTACCACCGATAAATTGGAAGTTATCACGCCGCTTACAACCGTTTCTTCTTACTTTGCAATGCGAAATAACAGGTTTACCGCCGGGGCGATCGCCGATGCGACTTTCGTTATACTTACAAGGCATTTACAACCCGCCGCGTCGAAATCCGCTCGCGAAGAGCGCGGAATTAATGAATAATCGACGATTCGAAGCATGAAGTGCTTTTTTTTTGTTATTAGATATTCCTTTAGGGATCTTCGGTGCACATTCCGATACGACGGCTGATTCCGAATGAAAGCGTACGTCTTTATTCGAGTAGCTGGCAAGACGGTATCGTTTTTCGAATCGAAGCCTTGTGCGCTAGGATCGTATGAATATTTATTCGATGTAAAGAGGAATGAAGATACGCTCGTGTTATATGTGATCAGCATTGGATCCGAAAGATAAAAATATTGGAATTTATAAGTAAATAAATGTTTACAATAACGCGCCGTTCTTTCGAGGCGCATGAATGCGGCTTTTTCCTAATTTTCTTAATTTTTCTATTTCATTTCTCTTTGAAATTATTTATTTTTTCTACCTTTTTATTAATTTATGATCTAAGTGGATATAGTTATGTTTTATTTTCGACCATTTTCGTTTTAGGAATATCAATATCAATTAATTTTATTTTAATTAACAAATTTAATAAATAGACGTTAAACAGTAAGTCTCATACTTTTTTTCGATCTTGTTCAAGTTCTCTTTAATAAAGTTAATCTTAGCACATTTTTAAAACATTTATCTTTTCATTCTTTGAATGATGTTACAGTTTCAATTCGTCGTTGAAACTTTATTCGATGTATCGATCTGAAAGATTAATTATTAATTACGGAAGTACACTAATCATTTGGCATTCACTTTTAATTTGGGTTTGAGCATATTTCAATGAATTATCAAAAAAAAAAAAAAAAAAATCTGTGTCATCGTCGTATTTAGAAACTAATAAATACCTCTAATTATAGCCATTTTTCTGAACAAATTATTGAAAACCACTCAATAAACAAAGGATTTTTTTAGTAATTCACTAATGATTTTCAGTTATTGATTATGTTCATAAATTTTTCAAAACAAAATTTAGATTAAAGTAGATTAGCAACGAACCTATTTTACAAAATCAAATTGAAAATATTTAGTTTTTTTACAGGATAAAAAAGAAAAAATCATACAAATATTTAGTTTTAATTAATGAGGGACACATTTGAAATGAAAAGAGATATAAGGAAAGATGAATCAAAAAGTTTTTAAAACGATCTAGCACAATAAGTCAAACGACAATGCTGCTGTATTATTCTATTTATCAGTGTCTTACTTTTTCTAACGGATCTTCTCATCCCTGTTAATTGCCAGTTATATCTTCTATCTTTACTCAATGTTATCAATATTGCAGAATATAAATCATGCACAAAGCACTGCTTCAGACGGATTGCGTCACAATAATTTGAAATTAAATGTACGAGAAATGAAAATCATAATTTTTGACAGTATAGTAATTACACAATCGTATATATCAAATTCAGTTTTTGGCCCATGCATGGAACGTTTCGCATCTTCAAGTTTTCAGGCATTCTCAAGATATTAAAAATATGTTATAAAGATGCACTTTGACTATACAAACTGTTAAAATTTTGGAAGAAAAACTATACAATGATTTATATTTTATTTTAAGGGAGCTAAAGAAATTCTTGAAAGTATCTATAGTAGAATAGTTACAGGTTCTTTCCTACATATATATAAGGGAAAATAATTTATTTCCAATTGCTCTCATTCAATTTTGAACTAATTTTACCGTAATTTTTTGTTCTTTGTTAAGACTTTCCTAATGCGTGTGTACGATTGTGGTGTGAATCAACAGCAATGACTTAGGAAGATTTCGGAAGAATTTAAAGAACTCTATTCGACGTTTGGATATAAAAATGTAGTGAAATTTCAAGACCATTATTCCACTAAGTTGGATTTCACTATTCACTCAAGTTTAAGTATAAAACATTAAAAAAAAAACTGAATACACCTCATAAAAGATATATATCTTTAACGATGTAAATAATACACATGACATAACATCATTTTAGCATTTATAATTGCCGATTGTAAAAACAATTAAAATATGCGAATGAACGTGCTGAGAAACGTATTATCTCATTTTGCTAACACGAGAGTAAAAAGTAAATAGAAACTTGAGGTTAAAAATCACAAACAGATTGACGCAAAAAATAAATAGGTTGCGAATATTGTTAAATATTCGGGGACTGTTGTAAATCCACTCCTTTCCCTTTTGTTTATGCAAGGTCGAGGATTGCCACATGCAAAGAAGAAGGAGGCGTCCGCTTCGGGGTTTTACGGCTGCGAGGCATCGGGGATCTTTTGTGAAAAGGTTAATGAATATACATACTAATAAGCCGTCCTTCTATTTCAGACCCGCCGAAAATCCGCTGTATATTTCTAGTTTATTGGGCGGAACGGTTGTGTTACATCCGCGAGCGGACTAGCGCGATGTCCAATTCCTCGAAAGTACCGTGGCACTAAATTTCGGTAATAAAGCGCCGGCCTTCAGAAAGTTTGAGCCTTCATAAACTTTAATTAGCCTCCTTTGCTAATACCCATTGGTGCAATAAACACCCACTTCATATAATTATACACCAAAAAGCATATTAAAAAAGAGCGCAGTCGCCGTAAATCACTAATCGTAAACGGACATTTTGAATAAACAGAAAGAGCGAGCGCAGGGCCGTTCGCGGATATGTGCTTACGGTATTATCACGTTTCCTCTTTCGAAATTCAAAACAGTCCCGTTACTTATGTATACACCGATTCGGAACACTTAAACAACACCTACGTTATACGTATCGCGATATTTTCCTTGGATGACTGTTCTCCGAACTCGAGATAAGATTTAAAATAATCCTTAATCGCACGAAGATACGAGCACTTTGCTTATAAGCTCGCTGCGCAAACATCGATTAAAAGACGACAGTTTTCAGTGTCCAAATTGGCCGATTATAGCGCGCGAATGTTCGATTCGCGACTGATTATTATTAGGAAATAAGAATCTCAATTGGACACCGAATCTTACGCAACTGACATCAATCGTCACGCGAAAAAATCGTTGAAAATTTTACTGCGATTTCAACGATAAAAACGCATCATTATGTAACATCGATTTCGATAAATCTTTAGTATTCGGGAAAAAACCTATTCGATTCTTTTAGAATTTTTTATGCCGTTTCTTCTTCGGTATTTCGGTGTCGTAAATTACGGTAGTGTTTGAAGTATCGGTATAATCGAGATGTTGACGCTTACTCCATTTCTTACTGAGAAAATTATGAACATGTAATTTTACGTACTGTTTCGTATGGTTACTTCTTATGTGTTTTTATGATGTGTGATTTTATGTGAATGGTTTGAAATTTTGAAAATCTCACAACTCCATTTATTTTCGTCATGCTACATACATAATATGTTTCCAATGAGGCTTTCTACCTAATAAAAGTCATAAGAGAATCTTATGATCATCGGAAATAAAAGTAATCAGATATTTGACCAGAAACTTAAACAATAATATTAATGTACTTAGATTATAATAACTTTACAATTTCATCAATCAACATTTACGATGAGAGATTAAGAGAATTAAACAAGGACCTCCATTTAGAAAATCAAGGTTTTATACTAATCCAAGATAAAAGGAATAAAAGGGTATTAAAATGATTAACATTTGCAGATGAAATTCGTTTTCCCAGTCGACGAAACGTTGGCGAATACGTAACGTCATGATCAGCACCTGTTGTAAAATACACCACCGGATGTTTATCGCGGTCTGCATTACTTTTTCGCGATTCGTTCATCCTTTCGTTATCGACTTTTTCCTACAATTCCAGAAATATCTAGTTACTTCATCTCCCCCTGTCCATCGGCAAACATTCGAAAAAGAAGCCATTTATATCTACACGGGCGACGTATGTTTGGCGCACTTTCACTTTACTGGCCTTTTTGAAACATTCCCTTTTTCGATCAATCAGATGTACGAAGATGAAATTCGTAAACAGAAATGTGGTGAATACGTGGTCGTCGTGAACGAAGCGTGAATTCGAGTTAGCAAAGTCTAGCGTCTAATGGCGATATTTTCGCGAGCCGAGTATCTCTCCGCAACGAACAAACGCTTTTCGTTGTACTTGGGAACGTGACCTAAGCATGGGTCCGAGAGATAAGTCGGACGGTAATGGGTCTCAGTCGTGACATTTCTGCCAGGTCCCGCTCGAGATGGAAGGTTCGACGTTTGTTTGCCTTTCGCTACCGAGTATATTATGCGAGGTTGTTTTGGGATGTATGTAAGTTTGTACCTTCATGGATTGTGTTTATAAATATGTGTGGAAGTATATACACATCAAATGGATAGCAGGTATATCAAGAAGATCATTTTGTGGAATGTCGCTTTAATAAAAACCTTGCACTCGATTCAAGGTACCGGTTCGTCTACTAACGTAAGATCGAACATGTTTCAAAAACCCGCTCTGCAAACATTGTTAACAGTATATATAGCGATAACTTTTTCTGATCACCTCCGAATAATCATGCCTCCTCGAGGTTACCGGCTACCAGGCGTAAAGGCCACGATAATTGCGGTTTTCTATATTCCGTTATGCAGTAATTAAATGCGCGGTACCGATTTACAACCTTTCCACTGCGTGACGTCTCGGATTACTTTCAATTCGGATTACAATTTTAGATTTCGCGTTGTAGCTTGTAATTTTTATCGCTTTCGTTCATCTTTATCGTGGATAAGTATTTTTAAATGGATTAGCGATTTTACTATGTTTATTGTGAACGAGTGAACCATCTATTTCGTAAAAACTTGTTAGATTCGATAATTTCCGAAGTCTTTAAATTTTTAAGCTCCTGAGAGAATGTGTGGAAATCTATTATAGATGCAACCATACTGTGATGGTATGAAGATTGTCCGATATCTTAGGTCAAGGAACTGATTAGTGGTTGATTGTGAAGATATATCAACAAAACATGATTAAAAAAGAAAACATAAGAAACTTGGCAGTGTTATGATCAGACCCTGAATAAGAAAAACCAAGATTGCCTGATAACACACATCCTATCGTTACCTGAATTGCCAGACAAGGTCGCTAAGAAATGTCACATCATGTCCAGATTAGATCATTATAAGTACGTTCAATCTCGTATGGCCTTATACCGCGATTACTATTACAGCTATCTACGCGATCACCAAAACTCTGCTGCCGTCACATTTGACGTCAATTTCGCTCTCGGAACCTTTTTTTCCAGGATTGAATGGCATTCGATGCATGATTCGAACATACCGTTTCGGGCAATAAGCAAAAAAGAATGCGTTCCTCGTGTCCTCGAGATCTAGGCCTTAAGAGCGTTTCTTTATCACGGCCTGTTATTTTGATCCAACTCGAGTTTTATCGTCGCGATATCGTTGTACACAGCACACGATATAATCGCGTGCTGAGTTTCGCACGAGCCTCTTCTACTCGGCCCTCTGCAGTTCCGAGCGAGTCAGCAGCTGAGACTACAAACGTGAAAGACAATCACAATTGCATCTTGACTGCCGCGAGAAGCGGTGTCGGATTTTGATAGCGCTTCTCCAGAACCGAACAGCATCCTAGAAACACTGCACCGCAGTGTCTACTGTCTTGTCGGAAGTGCCACCGCATGCTTGCGGGCGTCATCTCGTTTTACCATTTCCGTTTGAATGTTCAGCGAACTATTATTACCAATTAATCGCTGCTTTTCTTTCTCGTCTTCCATGATGAAGAGCTCACGAAGGGGAGATCAGTGCACAGAAATGTACACCGGATTTTATGATTCTTTATAGTAGGTGTCATACTACACAGAAGATAATTCATGATTAATATACATTGAAGGTCTTCCTTTTATTTCGTGAAAGGTGTAAAAAGATATCGTGCTAACGGATGAATATATTTTTTTTTCAGATTTTTAAGAAAAGTTTACAATTATATTTGGATTATTTTGGAATGACCTTAGGTCCTAATAGTACAGTAATTAGGAAAGTTCAAGCATGTATACAATGCTTCTCATATGACCACCTTAATTCTACTTAACGAAGGCTTAAGTAGAAAGTCAAGTTTTGACATTGATGGACCTGATTGCAGGTACCGATTGCATATAATTTACAAACAACAAACTTACATTTAGGAAATCCGATCAAGAATAAATTTTTCTAATCGAACTTATTCTTGGGTGGATATACTCCTTTAACATGGAGTATTATACATTGTGAAATACTTTATATGATAGTACTAATTGAATAATTTATTCTATTAATTACTTTATTATGTTTGGTAAGACTAATATTAACGGATAAAAAAATGGTTGCATAATAATAACAATAACAATCAGCACTGTAATCCAGTTAATAAAGAATCAAAACATGAAAAAATGAAAAGTAGAAAAATAAATCACTGATATAAAAGATAAGCATAATGAAAAATAGCTGAAACACACGAATAAATGTCAGAACGATCGGGTTTTCCCACGAAGCTCTGATATTAAAACGTCATCTCGAGGACGTCGACGAAACAAACGGAATGTAATTCCATTTCCATTCTGATAATCACGTCGTTAATACTAAGAGCACATAAATTAGCCATTTTTCATATCTTTATTCCCGACGTGGGGGACTGAGCCCCGCAGCAAACACTGTTCGTATTTGCTCATGTTCTTTCCTCTCCGCGCGAGGACATTTCCCATCATCAAGTACAATAGGCATCTTCGCTATGAATTATCAACCATCGTGAAAAGCGGGTCGTCGTTTTTCCTCGGCAAAAGTCAAAATATAGATTCTGATTCAATTATTCGCTCGCTACGTGTTGTATCGTCGATCTTCGTCCGACACCATAAAGCTGAAACAGCGGATTAGCTGACTCTGATCCGAATTTATATGCCCGACGCGCGTTGTAATTCACACCGATTACAAAATCGGGGTTCGCAGGGAACGTTCCGAATTCAATTTCGCAGCGCCTTATAACACTGCATTTCAGAGTTGATCGGCGCGATTCGTCGGGCTCTCTTTCCTATCGACTTCTAGTCAGGGCCGTTAAGCTGAGAAATACGCACAGGGCCCCCTGTCATTCGTGACACATCGGGAGAAGTCAATAGTCAAACAAGTCGGCTTCATCGCGACGGTGGGCCGAATCGAGGAAAGGATCTTCCCTCGTAACGCGCAATGGCTGACGTTAACCTACGGCCCTCGTCGCCCTTTGCATAATATTCGCATTGCTGGAGTTCCCACCGTCGACCGCGGACTACCCAGCAAAAAGAAAACACTATTTAACCGTAATGAAATCGTGCGTCACTACGAGAAGCCGTGGGCCGATGCTGCTGTGGCTGCTTCTGCTCTACCGGCAGCTCGAGATAAGTATTTGGGTGGTCTCGAGAGGAATTTCAAACTTCGCGCAGGGTGTAAGACGTAGAGCTATGGAACATCTCGTACGAACGTATACCGTCCTTGTTTCAGACTTTTTGCCAATTAGCGAAATTATTGTGGTAATGTGACTTGAATTATGCATTATGTATTTTGACCGTAATCGCTGAATGTGTTTTTAATAATCTTGATTAAATACAGTTTCTGAAAACATAATAGATAGAAAAAAGAAAACTATTTGATCACTTCTTATTAATCATTAAATCGTATTTTAATTTCTGTATGATGAATGCAGTTTTACACTTATGTTATTATTGTGCTATTATTTTGCTATTACGTAATTAACAAATTAATCAATTAAATATTTATATGGAGTTCACAGTATCAAAAAAAAAAAGATATCGATTATAAAATTGAATGTAGACCAGTCGCGATAAACAACAAAGGCATAACATTAGCGCAGATGTATCTATATATATATACCGTGCATTATGTAGATATGCAACTGAGTGAATGACCGGCAAGGAGCTTAATATCCCATAGACTGGAGATGGCATCTAATGACGACAGACCGTACAATATATTTATAACAGCAGAATACGTCAACATAATACGATATAATTTAAAATTATAACCACGGTTCTGCGTGGAATAGCTGGAGAATTTTGAAAAAATTCTTATGTTATATTAAAGTCTAATGAGTAACTATGAGTTCTATATATATTCAGAGGATCTTCTTTTTTTATTTGTGATATGAAAAAAAAA
>JAPYZR010003510.1:0-15035 GCA_030522945.1 Trichopria nigra
TCACAATCACTGTTATGTAACTGTGCCAATTTTGAGACGACATTTTAATGTAACTGTTACATAATTGTGACATAACTTCTGTGATTGTTTGCTGGGATTATTATTATTATAACTTGAGACATGGCAGAGCAATCACTGAAGAAGAACCTTCTAGATCCTCCTATTGTTTCTTCTCCCCTCTCCCCCGTCTCCGTCGATTATGGAATTCCATTACTTATATAAACTCCAGAGCGCAAATTATTTCCCTGAATTTAAAAACGGCATCAAGCGAATGTATTACTTATCAATTTAATGTATAGTATTCTGTACTTTTATTTTCTCTTGTCTACTATTACTTATGTATTTTTTGTTTTTTATTTACGATATATATGTAATTTTTTTCTTTGTAAGGGCTTGTCCCGCTTACGCTGTAAAATAAAAATAAAAACAAATTGAATAATTTGTTGTTTTTAAATAATTGAAAAAAAAATTCTTTGGTTATAACATTTGGTTAAATGGAAATACTATGTTGTTTAGTGAACATTTTTTGTGATATCTATGGATGATTCAATCAATTTTAATTAATTGAAACTTTACTTAATGTAATCTGAATTCTACTCTGGATTTAACAAGCTTGCTACTGTTTAGTATATAAGAATCTCGAATCGACATCTCATTTCTTCAATTAATTTCAGTATATATTTGAAACATTTTTCCGAATTTCTACTACCTCTCGAGAATGAAAGACATAAATTTATTTATTCACTGCAGTCATACATATATATATATATATATATATATATATATATATATATATATTATATACATTATATGAAATGTATAATTTTGTCATAACAATAAATGAATAAATGAATGGAACATTGAATAAAATTATTACAAACACGCGGAAGTAAGGAAAAAAAGAAACTAAATGAAACAAATTTTCATGAAGCATTCGAAAAATTACCAGGAACAAATTGAAGATGAGGATTAAGTAAATATAGAGAAAAACGGTAGAAATGAGTAAGAAAATAAGAAGATTAACTGAACCAAATAATTCGAAGTATTTAAGAAAAGGACGGAACGACGTAGATCAATAATGAATACGTTTTTTCATATTTCAAATACAATGAAAAAGAATACAAACAATAAACGATAAGGCAAACAGTCTGATTGATAATAAACGACATTACCTTTTTTTATTCCAACTATTATTAAATATTTTCCTTCTTTACAATATTGATTAAATGCGGGTGCAATAAAAAATATCCAGACATTCTTATAATGTTCTTCGTATTTTCTTTTGTTTAATCTTTTCTGAAATAATATCAATGACCATAAATAAAGTGTGAATTTTTATATATAATAGAAAAAAGGACGTAATAATAATAAAACTGCCTATATATAGTTTTCTATTAAATAAATCACATACTCAATAGTATACAACCCGGGAAAAAATGGATTCAAATATAATTATATCTGAATCCATTTTTTTCCCAGGAACATTCTAAACCTGTCATACCAACTTTCGAATAAAATAAAAATGCAGAATAAATCCGTTTAGGCAATTTTTCTACCTAATCTCACTCATATATAATCTCGATGCGAAATTTATATTTTTCATTGCTACGTATATACCTATATTTTTCTCTCATTTTTTTTTTTTTTTTAATTTTTCCATTGTTTTCTGCAATTGGTCGATCTCCCAGATGACGCGGTGCATCCAAGTGGAAATTTTCCGGCGACAGAGTGTTGCGTGAGAAACCATTTAGGACCGCGCGAGGTTGGAATCAATGAAGCTTGATGATGTTCATCTTATTAAGAGGTCGTGAGAAGATTCAGGAACCACTATATAGTATTGCGACAATTTACGCAAATCCACATTGAAATTACCACGAGTGCTTTGCGTCTGCATTTCGAGGGAATGCAACCGCATAGGTTTGAAATGAAATCAGTTTTTCCCTTGAAATCGGATTGTTATTTTGTGCAACATTTATGCACGGTTTTCTCATATTTCAGAAAATGTCGTTATTGCATTACTGAAGTAAGTAAATTTTTAATAAAGTACGAATTAAGAACTGAAACGAATAACTTTTGTTCGACGCGTTTCATTTGAAGATTTGGGATTTTTGAGAAATTAAAAAAAATATTTTTTTTATTTTTATATTTACTTTCTATTTTTTGTTTGTTTGTTTTGTTTTTTTATTCGTTCTATAAATCTTTCGTTCGAATCATTGTTATCATTGCATTGAATTAATGAAGATTCCAAAATGGGAGATCTAAATAAAATGGCAATCGAAAAGTGGAAATCAATTGACGAAGAGACGCGAGAAATTTCGCATTTTATTATTACATTTAAATAATTAAGATTCCAAAATGGTGGATCCAAATGTCGGACGAAAATTCAAATTGAATTGACGATAACAGACACTAAATTTCGTATATTGCAGTTTAGAAGGTTGCTGTTTTGTCGTTTCGTCTCTTTCTTAAATACTTCGAATTATATGGTTTAATTAATCACCTTATTTTATTACACGTTTCTACAGTTTTATTCTAAAAAATTTAGTTATTCCGCTCATGAAAATTTTGTTACATTCCATTTTTTTTTCTTATTACTTCCGTTATTTTAATAATTTTATTGAATTGTCTCGTTCCTTTAATTAATTTATTCATTTTCATAACATTTATATTCATTTCGTTCCTTCATTTGATAGATTTCTTCTCGATTTTTCTGGTATTGTTTATTCATTTATTGTTATGACAAAATATATACATTTCATTTCATATATTTAAATGAAATGGATTATATATATATATATATATATATATATGTTTTTACTTTATTTCCTTTTATGACTGTATACATTAATTCATTTCTATCGATTCTTCCTCCCAGGGAGTAGAAATGCACTTTTTACAAGGAGCCATAATTTTCATTTTGTTAAATGAAATATACATATGTTAAAATGAAATGAAATAAAATAAAAACGAAACGGTTATTCCACGATTATCATATAAAATAAATGCCACTGAAACCGTTATACGACCGTTTTTTGCCACAAAACTTCCTTCCTACTCTATATAGAATCATTTACGTACAAAAAATGCTCGCGACACACTAGTCCTTAACGAAATCGTGTACAAAATTTACTACTCGATTCGTTTTTACGATTATTAGTGGAACGACGTCCCGGAACGTAAAGGAAACGAAAATTTCAATTTTCCCTAGGTCAATTCCCCGAAGGCGAGCCAGAGAGCCCGGGGACGACGAAGGTAAATGGTTGAATTGAACCTTGACGTTAATTTCAGCCAATTGCGGCGCTTCGCATATGCCGGACACTTATAAATGGAACGCGTTAATGCATTGTGCGCCCGCGAGATATTATGTCGTTGTCTTTGATAGCGAGTAACTCGACGGTTCTTCATTAACGTCATCGTCGTCGTCGTCGTCGTACGGGAATCTTCTTGCGAGGAAGGAAATTCTGGCGACTGACCAATTGACTCGGCGACCTGACCGCATCATCAATGCGGGGGTGGGGTGGGTTTTCAGACTATATAATATAAGTGACTAAAAACCCTTCTCGGTTTTCATCGGAATAATAGGCGAGCAGCTGGGACGACCACTTGTCGACAGCTGCTTTTTAACAGAAATGTGCTCGAATGTATATATAAGGTTGATTCGAATCAGCGAAAATGTCACCGACGCGTATGATATTGCGTTTAAAAATGGTACATTTTAATGCTGCTTTTATTACTTCCATTTCTTTCATTCATTACGTTCGCTAATTACATTTAATGTTTTGTTCGTTTCATTCACTGTACATATATATATATTACCCAACCGATATATGCTTTCGCGAATTCTCATCGTGTTTATATTTTACATATTAATTTAATTAAGCATTTGTTTGAACTCCTGTATACCTTTATTATATACTGTTGTCTTGTTGGCGCTATCATTTTATTTTATTTTTTACGCTACATTTTCATTACGTTTGGCTTAGATATATGCATATTTCCACCCAGTACGTTAAACAAAAAAATTAAAATTCATATTTATAGTACAACTTCAATTCAAAGGATCTTCAAGGGAATTGAAAGAAATCAAAAAGTTAAAATATTCAATCGCGTCTTTTTCGTCTAATCTTATCAAATTTCAGGAGATTTCACAAGTATTTTCGAATACTATTCAAACCCAATGATGTAACAATTGAATTCCATTCGTGAAATTGGATTGATTGAATAATATCTATTAATGATTTTGAAATTCTACATGATTTTTCTTTTCTATAATTTTTTGATGGAGTAGATTGAGTAATTAAAAACAATCGTATACGTACAAACAACAATAATACAAATTTTAAACGCATTACAAAGAAACTCGAATAAATATATATTCTAACTTAATCAATCCCTTCCATATTACATCCAATTTTAGGGAATTGTACAGTTTTTTTTTTTTTTTACTCAATTAAATTAAATGGGAAAACTCAATTAATTAATTGGAATGTATTAAATAGAATTTCGATGTTGCATTCTGAATGCAGGTTCTTTGCGTTTTTTGCAATTAATTTCGATTCTTAATTTCTTTCAATTCATTCGAAGAAAAAGTCATAAGAAAAAGCACCATTTTATAAGCATAAAACAAAGATCATGTAATAAACGTGTCTTTTTTATTTAAATTTGTCAAAAAAAAAAAAAAAACATATAATTAATATTTTGCATTTTTTTCAATTGTTGTATGATGTAGAGCCCAGCAAGAAAGAACATTGACCCCAAGTCAAACTGAACGTGATTTCTTTAAAATTAATGGCTCAAAACATGGACCTTTTCTGCAAATATTTAAAAAGATAGAGTAAATGAACCAATTACTTCAATGTATACAATATACCTAGTACTGCAGTGCACCTGTACTTTACTACGAATATTTGTATTCATTACGCAAATATGGACATCTATGTAGCATTCGTTACATCTACCATCCATGGCCACTAACAATTTATTTAGCGACGATATAACAATCAATTATATAAATAAATTTAAACTGAATAAATTTAGTACGTCAACAAATAATACAAAAATAAATAAATATAATTTTAATTTTCTGATCCAACACATTTATTAATTTATTTATTTGTTTGCGTTATGTGTTGACATAATACCACAGCCAATGACCGTTTAAATTTATTTATATATAATTGATTATATCATCTTACTTTTTTTTTATAATAAACCATTGGATATTCTCTTTTACTATCGTTCGTATGATTGTGCTCAAACAAGAAGTCTCTTTTAGAATTTCTTCCTTATCAATATTTATGGAATCATATAAAGACATATCATAAGTGGGAATAGGCAATTAAAAGAACTCTACAAGATTAAATAGATGACATCACTAAAAGCTTCGCTAATCCAAGAAAAGTTGTTCTATAGATAACGTTGAGGTTTAAGATTTTCTAATTATTAAGAACACATTTAGCATTTGCTATATATAATAATTTTAGATTAGTTATAGTTCTAGTTTTCACGTAATGTAAATACAGTATACACATATATATACATATATACTATATGTACACACTGAACTTTAGAATTAATGGGATACCCTAAGGGTTATTACGTCTATAAATATAATCTAATCTAATCTTCTCTCGTTTTAAGTATCTAATAATGTAACTTCTTATTTTATGTTACAGGTGTGTACTATACCCTCCAGTTTGATCTTAAAATTGGTATTGAGATAACGTTACAAAGCTATACGTGCGATTATTGGTGAGCCGCTATGAACCTAAATCAAATTGAGCAGAAAACGTAATGTATAAAAATAAGAACAGACTACGACATAAATACTAACCAGCAATTCTGTATATATTTAATTTTAATGGCTGCATTACAGCAATAAACCCGAGGCAAACTTTATTAGCGTAAGCGATATTCTTATATATTCTGACAACGATCAATGCGATGTTCATGAACCTGCACTGTTAATGGTTCATTCATCATCGTTAAAAGCATTTTGACTTTTATCCAATGTATATTTTATATGTAAAATGAAATTAACGTCAAATATGCTTTACGAATTAATTTATACAATGAAAAATTAAAATCAATTACTTTGAAAAAAAAATGTAATTTCCTAAATGCAAATGTAAAATTTATGTAAAATTTAATTTGTGTATGATAGATGAGGTGGAAGTAAATGAAAAACAAAGATACAATAATTCAGAGAAAAAATAAAGTTTAATTAACTTATATCTTTGAGTTTTCCGACAAAACTTCATAATATAAGCGAGTACGAAATTAGTACATCACTATATAGTGAGCGTATTTTTCGTCTGATGACTGAATTTAATCCAGGTATAGGAAAACTTGATTATGATTTCATTATAGGCTCTTTATGCCGATCCTATAAAGAATGATTAATACTTTTCGAAGAGTTCGGAGGGGGGCTTATAACTATACTTCCCAAGAACTTTATAACTCATGAAATTTTCCGAAAATTTCAAAATCCGTTTTAGACGCTTGTATTAAATGCTTCAGAATTCTTAAGACTTTAAGAACTTCCGGGAGGATCTTTTCGACTAATTTAATTTTATCGCTCCGAGTCCTCGACTTTTGGGGGAATTTTGCATTTTCCCTTTCTTCGAATTTCTTTGAAAAACTCTAAAAATTTTGTAAGTTAATTTTGAGCAACACTTTTAATATATAGTGCAGAAGAATAATTTTTTTTTTTGTGATCATTCAGTTTTTCGATTGCTTCATTTTTAAATTTGTTATAATTAAACGCCTTGATATTTTTGTCGCAAATTTAATATTCCCTTGAACGATACTATATATAGTTTGGTAATATCGTGTTTTGCAATTTTCGAAATATTGTCTCGAATATCGTGCGACTTCATTTAATCTATATATCGGTTTCCGATAAAGTCATTAATTACTTCGACTTCCAACATCTGTATCTTTTTGCCTTGTTCTGGTTTTCCCCCGGAATAAGGAGAGGAAGGAGAATATGTCACGTTCACGAAAGTGTGATTTTACTTCATATATACTCCCTCTGGAAATGTGGACGTAACAAGAATATTCATCATTAAATATATATGCATGACGTTTCTTTTCTTTTTATTGTGTAATTTCACTATTTTATTCTGCAGATTTTTCACAACAAAAATCGAAAAACTCAATTTTTATTTCTTTTATATTTCGTTTCATAATTTCTTATTCGTATTATTGATTTAGTGTAGTCAATTATTTTATTGTTTCATTTTTGTCGTTTATTAGTTTTTTATTCTAATTATTCGTTTCTTTCGTTGCATTAATTTCATTAATTTCATCGATTTCATTAAATTCATTCACGTTATCGTATTCTTTTTTATTCGCTCCAGTTCGGTAAATTTTATTTATGCCTACTCCGCTTTTATCGACTATTGAATGCGCCATTTTTTCCGTTAAATTCATTCGGGTTGTTCTTGCCATTTCGGTGCATTTCTTTTTTGTTTCAATTTATTTTATTCCCTTCCTTATACTTTTTACTTGATTCTTGCGTCGACCGTTTCTTCATCAATTTATTTCCTTCTTTTCGTGTTCTCCCATCCTATTTACATTTTATTTCTTCCATCGCATTTTTTGTTTTATTTAGGTTAATCAGTCGACGTATATAATATACTTCATTCCTTTTGTATATAATTTCTTAACATTCGTTATTTCTCTTGCTTTCTTTATTTATTATATTGACAATGTCAATTCGTTATCTTCAATTGCACAAAATTTAAAGAATTTGGAATTCATAATCCGTATGTATAGTAAAAATAGAATTACTTTTTAAATAAATTTTACTAATATTTTAAAATCATATCAGGCAGTTTAAAATGGCCGCCAACGCATCAAAACTTTCGGTAGGATCTTTACCAATGCGTTGAAAAATAGAATCCACGTAGATTTCAGTGCATACGCTGACCTTGAAAAATTAGAACCTGATTGGTTTCGAGGTTGCGGATTACAAATCTCATATAACGAAACGAAGAAATTCAAAATGGCGGATTCAACATGACCGAAAACAAATTTGTTAAATCATCGAATTTTCATGAAATTTATGTTATCAGAACATTTTTGAAGTCGCTCATTGCAAATCTGATGGCGAAACGAGAAAATTCAAAATGGCGGATCCTCTTGCGGAATTTCTTGAAAATGAATCTTTTTGTGTTCTTTTATTTTCAATTTTGTATAAAAAATCCTAAAAAATTAAATAATAATTTTATAAATAATATAGTATGTAAAACATGGCATGACGACGAAACGTGCAGTAGTATAAGTAAAGAAAGAGCGATACAAGTAATGAAAAGTGAAACTGCATTCGGCATAACAAACTTGATTAACAAACGTTCAAAATTAGCGAATCAGAACGTGGAAAATTCCCGATCTGATATATTATGTTCGTGACGACATTACGTTCTAATTGACCAGATTTAATTACTGATATCGCATTTCACAGACTGCATGAAATTTTAGTAACGGTCTTTGACACTTGAAATTCTCTAAAAAATATTGACCAAACTCGATTCGTGAGTTTCGCGCAACACACCAACAGGATTTAAATGAAAATGAAATTCTTATAACGTAATTAGGCCAATTTCGTAAGAGTAACATTCTTTCGAGTATTTCGTTACATATTGCACTATTGCTCGTAATCAATATCACTGAAAAATAAAAATGAAAATAAAAAAATAGTAAACTTAAGTAGTCGCGATAAAGATTCGTCGATACGCATATAATTACATCAACAAAAAATGAATCGCCGGTATACAAAAAGATTATCCGATGTTTAATTGGCACTATGCAAGGTGCATATCCGTGAAAAACAAAACAAAAACAAAAAAGATTAAATAACTTTGACGAACTACACGAACATCGAGGAAATATTGACTGGAACTGCGGTTAATTACGGCGTAAAACTGAATAGCGGCTGCGTTCGCTTCTTTATTTGCCTATATGTATATGTATATATGAAGAAGAAGCAATGCGCGCGAACATTCGAAATCAATAGGCCAAAATCCAGGAGGTCATGAATGTTAATCGACTGCAGAATCGCAATAACGCGGAGATGGTTAAAAAAAAAAGAAAGGCAGATGAAAGTAGTAAAAGGCAATATCCCCGGGAGTCGGTGCAAAAATTGAAACAAAACCCACGGGTCGGTGTGGGGTTAAGGGGTTATATTGGGGTGGGGGCCTACTGTGCACTATACATATATATATATATATATATACCTGTATAAATCGGGTGAACGGCTGCTCGGAGTAAATAAAAGAACGCAGCAACCCCGGCCACTATAGCGAGGAAATTTATCGCTTGCTTAATTATGGTGGACAAATACCGCTATTAATTAAGCGATGCGCAATGTATAGCCCGTTTCCGTATTTACGTTGGCTCGTGCGACATTCGGAAACCTTGTCAAATATGTACGAAACATCGTACATCACGCATCGTTCAGTGCCACGAAATGTCCCGATAATGTCCTGGAACATAACAGGTCGATCAATGAACAGTTCTCTAGAAAAGTTGTACAAAACAGTTTTTCACTTATGAAGTAAAAAGGTCTAAGAATGTGTGCATAATGGCAGTGTTGCCATCAAACGTACAGAATTTCAATTGTTACGTATTTGCTACTATTGACATAATGCAAATTTTGTTTCATTTTATCAAAAATTGTGTAGAAATGCCAAATTGTAAACCTAACAAGTCGCAAATGTCAAATTTCAAGTAATGATTTCGCAAAGTTATATCCGACATCAAAGTTCATGCCCTTTCAGCATGTGGCGACAGAATTTATCCGAAGATATACAATGCTTAAAAATTATAAACAATTTTTTCATGTTAAAATATGTAGCGGGTGGGGTTAAAAAAATTCAATATAGAGGTCCAAAAAAGGCTTTCAAAAATGTCGAACATTTTTATAGAATTTTTTAACGTATCTGAAACGTTGGAGACCAACGACAATTATAAAAAAACATTTTTTAAATATCTTTTTATTCGATTTTACGTTTTTTGTTTGCGCATAACGAAAGGAAAATAAAAATGTTGATAGTTTTGAAAGGAAAAATAAACATTTAACAGTCGTATACGTATCTTTTATGATTTTCGTTGGAATCCAACATTTAGAACTTTAACTTCATAATTTTTTTAGAATTTTTTCAAAACTCTAATAAATATGTTTTCAAAATGTCTGAAAATAAGAAACTCGGAAAACATTCCAGAGCACTTCTCGATGAATTCTAAGAACTTAACAATAATTATTGTTCTTGTAACATTTTTTTTAACATCTTATGATATTTAAGTTGGAGCGTCCTGAAATTAAAAAAAAAATAACAATATCATTTCGGGCGCCATTTTGAATCGTGGATTTACATAAAAATTTAAGATCTAAACTTTTTGTCATTTGAAAAAATTTATTTCTCTCCAGAAATTTGTTTATAATTTATTAAGCATTGATTTTGTGAATTCTGACGCCATATTCTGGAAGAACATGACATTTTACGTCGGATACCATGTGTCGAACATTTTTTTTTTTTCTTTTTAAATATAAAAAAGAAATTGATGAAAAATTGACGAAATTTTTTTTTTTGGGGTGGGGGGGGTTTAAGGAGGGAGCTACAGCGGTTTGGTCGATAACCTCAATTCCTAACCTAAAATATTCAAATTAAACAAAAACTAGATACATTATTTTCAAGTCCAAATCTATTTTACGGATGCTCTTGCGTGATTCGTTATGAATGTACTTCAATTTTCAGAGTAATCGGTTCAGAATTGGTTGAGAATTCGCAAGAATAAAATTAAAATTATATATCTTCACAATTCGAAATTGTATTCTTGCGAATTCTCACCTAATTGTAAACTGATTTCGTTAAAATTTGACGTACATTAATTAAAAAAAAAAGAACGTGCGAAAGCGCCCTAAAACAGTTTTGGATTTGAACATTTATCTAGTTTCCGTTTAATTTGAGTATTTGAGGTTAGGAATTGATATTATCGACCGAGCCCTCTTTAGCAGCCCCTTAGTGGATTATAACAATAAACCACGACTGTAAACAAAATCATTGTAATGTCATAATATAACGTAAAATATGTTTCCAACAGTTACCAATCACTTATCACAACGTAGAAATACAATTCATTTAATATTCTCATTAATATGTAATTAAATTTCATTCGGATGTGAATCAGGTTGGAAACAATGGTTGCTGATATCCAACGTTATTATGCCAATTCTGTATAGTATACGTGAGCCTATTTATGGCCTGCGAATTGAAATGCGGGGCTAATTACGATTTCAGGGTGCGTTACGTATTTTTCGCGAACGTCGTGATTTCCTTTCCATTCATTGCGTATTAATTACGGACGGTGAACATTAATGGGCGCAGAACCCTTTCGTTTATACATTTGAACGACAAACATCGACAATAAATCGCATATACAATTATTTGCATTTCAATTTTTTTTTGCCCTCGCGTAATTCGCGTGATAATCATTTCAAACACTGTCAAACGCTGTCAAAGTCAATAGAACACCAGGACACAAAGGGTTGTAGATGTATACGGATAATACGGATTTAATTGCATTAATTTCAAAGCTTCTAATAACGGCGGATTATACATTCGCTGTTTTGAAAATGTCAATTTATCACACGACGATAATTCCCCAGCGGAGGATTTCTCATCGTCTCTTTAATAACTTTCAATCGCCGTTTCCGTTTCAAAGAGATCGCAGCATTATATATGTATAGGAGTACTTGAATGATCTGTAAATTTTGTCTTAATAAGAAATGAGCAGCTAATTGCTATTATTACGAATCTCTATACTAATTTGAACTGTATATACATATAAGTAATCTAATTTACATTAATTCCTATTTCGAGGCGGTATTTAATCAGTCCTAAGTGGTCTTCATTACTTTTTCACTTTAGGATTTCGAATGCAGTTTCTTTTTTCAAATTTCCATCCAATGTTCAATTGATCCTTCAAAAAGGTATAAAAGTTCTCGTATGGTTCTCGTAAATTTTTAATTGGTCTCTTGATGGTTTAAGTACTTTTTCGATAGTCCCTCTCATATCCTACTTTTTAATTTTTTTTCATTACATTTTCAATTTTAAAGGAACATTAATGGTTTTTAACGCTTGTAATATAGTTGTTTGATTAGTTATTTTCCAGTAGTTGCTTAGTGATTTCTTATTCGATATTTTTTTTCGTTACTAATATTTTTTTTTAATCATTAAATTTTAATAGTTTTCTAATACTTTCGTTGAATTACGTTGCTTACGAAATCGTTTTATACAAGTTTTTCAGAAATTGTTGAGCATTATTCATTTTTTTCATACTTTTTCAAGAGTAGTATTTTTCTTCTCTATAGGGCGCAAAGTGTAATTTTGCCGCCACAGTAAAAATAAATGGAATCCAGTTTCGATCGAAATTCATCGGATAATGACAGATCAAAAATTGATATAATAAAGATCTGATTTTTTATCCAATTAGTAGCGAATTTTAAATTGTCTTCAAAATTTAAATTTTAAGCATTAGTCAGATTCCAACAATTCAAAATGGCGGACACAAAATGGCGGACTGCTTTTTCACAATGTACTCCTCGTTACTTTAGTAACAAGTTGCAATCGAATCGGAGTAAAAATCATGAAAATGTGTTCTGCCATTTTGTGTCTGCCATTTTGCGTTTTTGGAATCTGACTTAAGATTCGTAATCAGCGACCCTAAAAATACCCGAGTTGCAATCGACTAAGACGGGCATATCTGTTTCTACTCGGCGTTGAATGGTTCAATTACAAAAGTTTTGAACGCGCTTTCTCTACGAAGTTCTCGAAGTAATTACTGTAAAAATTATAACTAAAACTTTTGCTTTTTCGATTTATTTGCATCAACAGTTTGTATAAAGGCATCGCATCGATTATTCTACAATAAACATTTTTCAACCTTGATTCAACGAGTTGAATATAATTTACTTTCATATTTTATCTTTATTTATTTTTTCAATCGAATCGATACAAAGTATTTCTATCAAAAAACAAAAAAAAAAAAAGGTAACCTCCATCACCTTTCATACGCCTGGAAGAGAAAACACGCAATTTATTTCCTCGGTACGACCACTCTATCAACGAGTGCCCGGGCAACAAATCAATGCGGCCAATATCTCATCTGGACCATATATACACAATAAAAGCGAATATCGCCGATAGAAAAGCTCGTGAAATCTTCCAGCAGCGATAAATATAATTTAATTCGAAAATTCGGCGCTATTACACCCGTTCTCAGCGAATGGCTAGAGAGAGAGAGAGAGAGAGAATCCCGTGTGACGCGCGTATATACATATATATACATTTAATACTTAAAGCCCCGCGTGTAAAACGCAGTCTGCGAATCGCGACCATTGTCCCGACACTCGGTTTGTCGGCGGGCCGAGGCATATTAATTAATCCAGTAATTATTAAACTAATTGCGAGCTTAATTGGCCTGCCGGCTCCACCGTCGTACATGTATATGTGTGTGTGTGTGTGTGAGCCTTTCTCTATACTTTTCCCTCTTGCCATACCCCCCACAGCTCCCTGATGTGCCATCGGGGCTCCGTTTCTACTGGCTGGTCATCCTTTCCGTGCCCCTCTTTTTGCGATCGCTGCGATATTACGAGCCTCCACCCACCGCAAATCTCAATGAGGGGAAAGAAAAGAATCTCCAGCACAGGATCGCTGAATTCTACGCCTACAATCTGTGTGCCGTCGAAAGAACCCGGTTGCACCACTGATGGCTTTGAGCCGCTCGTAATTTGTAAAATGAAGTAAAGGTGCCCTTAGTGAAGTCTTCCGGGAATACTGTGCGTAATGATATAAAATCTTATACTTTCGCAATTTTAACATGTGATTCATTTTTAAGACGAAATAAAAAGAGATCTTCGTTTATTGTTATACATTCCATTGGTCAGAGATTGCGATAAAGTTTGCCAAGAATGTAAAAAGAAAAAAAAAAAAAAACATTATTTTGGTTCAAGCCGTAGAAAGTACATGTTCGATTCTTTTATGGCTGTTCACTTATTTTTTGTTTTTCTTTGGTTCAAGCCGTAGAAAGTACATGTTCGATTCTTTTATGGCAGTTCATTAAGTTCTGGTTTTTCTTTTTTTTTTCATTACCGTGATTATTAATTCTTTTCATGCCGGCCTTTCTTTCCACCGTTATTTTCTTTCTTTCATTCGACTCAATCGTTTATTTTTATTCGCTCTTTTTGTTCCTTCACTTCATTTGCATTTGATCGACAATTTTGTTCTTTTTGCTATTATGTTTCGTTCAGTTTGTTCATTTCAAAGAGAAAGATGAAATTTTAAGAAGGTTTTAAAAGAGTTCAATTTTTGACGGTAAATAAATGAAAAATTACTTCACTTGGACTGTAATTGACGAGATACATTGAAACATTAAAAAGAATGTTTAAAAAAATATATAATTCTTCAATAGAAGAATAGAATAAATAATAATAAAATTTATATATATTAAGTGCAAAACTTTGATCAAACGTGATATTTTTCTTTGCACTGAACCATTAAATATCGTATGTGTGCGAAAGCATTAGCCGTTCGTGGATTCTAACTTGAGACCTGCGAGAATCAATATTATTATTCCGACTGTAACTAGATAATATTTGTCTTCCTAATACTTCAAAAGAATGTATTAAACCCAAGTTTCTACAAGAAATTAAGTGGATCGTGATTTTTATAGATCAATCTTCGAAAATCAATTATTAAATAGATCATGAATAAATTATATATGTTCCAAATACTGAAAATATACATCATATATGATATATAGTTATTCCAAATTCACAAAGTAAACTTATGAATTTGATTATTTGTTAAAATTCTTTTCCCGACTTTCCAATTTTATTACGATTTTTTTTTTCAATTTGTTTACTTTTTTATGTTTAAGGGGGTTCTAAAGTAGAACAGTTACCGACCTAACCTCGAAATACGAAAAATGTAAATTATAAATGATTGAAACGTTTTTTCAAAATTTGGGCT
>JAPYZR010003511.1:0-14343 GCA_030522945.1 Trichopria nigra
TAGGGATGTAGGCGTATATTATATTGTAAAGAGAGAAAGAGAAAGAAGATCCTAAGAGAAGTGGTATGAAGAATGAAGGAAGGTAGGGACGGCAGTCTATTTGAGTGAGAAAAGACGTGTCACGACGTAGGAAAGAAGGAAAATCTTTTTCCTCAACATAGAGAATTTCCGAAGTGAGGATACAATACCCTCGAAATCACTGAGTACTAAATTAGGGCATCAAATTCCCGCATTGAAACGGTGCATTGTCTTTTTTGTTGAGCACATGAACCGAGGAGAGCCCGGTGCGGGGCCAGTAAATGCGAACTTGCTCCTCGGCTCCCTGAAAGGTTCACCTATCATTTATTTTTGAATATACGAGAGTCAATAGAATCATTCATCCTGTCAATCTCGATCGAAGGAAAGAAGTATCCGAGCTGGATTTGAGTTATTCGCAATATTACATTGCTCGAAAAATGAAGTGCTGCATTACAACCCGATCAAGAAAAATAATACAATTAGTGAGCTAAATAGAACGCAACTACCTCTCTTTCTCTCTCGGTAAAAAATATTTTTTTTTTTTATATGATATTATAAATCTGTTTTTTATTTTTCTTTGTATACTGATAAAACAAGTTAATAGATAATAAATCAAAATTTATTACAAAATGAACCAAATGTATGTAATCCATTGTGATAAACCATTCTGACGATAAACAGACAGCGAGATTATATGAAGACACCCACGCACGCTATTCCTCAAATCTTCTTTTTCAATGTCCTAAGTTTATTTTGATATACTAATCGATGACAAATTGTTGTCATCATTGGTGTCGCTTATCACAGCGTCAACAAATTATCATCATCAACGATTTCAATTTTCCATTGTCTATAAAGTAATATATGAATGAAGTGTTGTGAAATTGTTATAAAATTGAAGTCTTATATTTGCTTTTATTTTAGTCTTTTTTTTTCACGAACATAAAATAAATCATCAAAGTGAGATTACATACATCAATTAGTTTTTATTTCTACCTTTTGAGTTGATAATTTTTTTCATTATATCGAATTTTTTATCTTATGTAATAAATGTTTTTATTTTTTTATTTTTTTTTCGTGCAACAGCCTTTCCCGTGGTCGGTACAAATGGTCGTGCGAGGCTTCACTTTTGACTAGGAAGTCTTCCCTCGGAAACTGCCGCACGGCATTACTTCGAGGGAGGCAGCCTGCCTCAAATGGACCTTCGTTGCTATCCTATATCCCTGGCAAAAATATGGAAGCGTACCGTACGCTTCCATTTTTACCATTTTTACCAGGGATTTACCTTCTAAGGGTTAGCTGGTCTTGTTGGTAACCGTGTCTCCTCGTTTCTCCTGGTGTTATTTTAATTCATTGCGATATAATTAAAAGTTATAATATAATATTGTAAGTTATTTGAATGCGATATATATATATATATTTTTTTTTTTTTCTTTTTTTTTAATTATATTCCAATTTATTATTCCAATTATACACCAAAGAACATGAAAATTTACAATTTATTCGCCCATCAGCTGTGAATCATTTGTTATTTTAAATTACTTCATATAATAACTAACAAGATTTTTGTCAAATCGAAAGGGAGCAAAACTTAAATGTATGACATTGCCACAAAGTACGTTATTGTGAGGAACATAGCATAATGGCAGTACACGCACGAATATCAAGGGAACACGCAGAATGTTTCAAACTTGCAAAACCCGAAACTTTCCCATTACATAACTAAACCGTTATTCTAATAAAGTGTCTAATCTACTCGCGTATGCAAACACACTCAAGAGAACTCAAGTATGTAATTTCATGTAATTCCCCTAAACAGTTTTACGACTTTAAAATAATACTCTACCGTTTTCAATTCGCCGAAAACTCATGATGAAAGGAAAGCATTTCTATCAACAGAGATGAAGTTTGAAAATTTATCTATTGGTTGGAAGGGACATACGGAGAAGGAGTAGCGAGAGGAGGGGCTAAGTGTAGGGTATATGTGAGACAATATGTGAGAAAATTTTTAAAAGTTTGTGCATTTACTCGAAACAAATTAACCACATATCAGTTCGTCAGTTATTGACGCCCATATGATGTGATTTCCGCAAACTTGATAATTGTATATGATATAAAATCAATTGAATATATTTAAAAATATATTTCGTTTATTAAATGTTTTCGAATAATCTGTAAATTGTAAACACACATACATATATATATATATTATAATAAATCCCGAATAAAACATTTAATTTACCCTCTTATCAGATTACAAAATTATGTTATTAACTTAGAGCTTTACTTGGCGTTTCAAAGGGTCTCAAAAGAAATTTTACTGGCAATTCAAGTGGAAAATCTGGTATATCATTGGTATTGATGATAAAATTCGAAAGCAAAATGGTGGCTTACGGAACTAAAACCCAAATCATATGAGCATTTGCAGTGTTATCTCATGATATAAAAGGCTCATTTTTACTTTGAATTTGATCGGAACGGGTTACTCGGGGGTTTTCGGGGTCGCTGAATTCAAATTCAGTATTAAAAATGCAAAATTTCGAAATGGGGGGGGGGGGGGGTAAAATTTACTATTTCGTAAAATTGACTTTGAATTCGAACTGAACTACTTGCTCGGGGGTTTTCGGAGTCTTTCAATTTAATTTAGTTTGAAAAATGCAAAATCTCGATTCTGCAAAGTCGTTAATCAGAACTTACTTTTCAGGGTATCTGATTATGAATGCAGTTTCGAAAATTTAAAGTTTAAAATAGGGCGGTAGTGAAAAGGGGGAAACATTTAAACTGCGTCAAATTGACATTCAATTCACATAGGACTCCGGGCTGTTGACTGTGATTGTAGTATCAAAATTAGGTGATTTTGTAACCCCTATTAAAGAATTACAAAATTGTACGCACAAATTCAATACTTTGCCAGTGTGCGGAGGGCGAAGTCGTGGAAATGGACGTTTTCACAATATTACAAATAACACGAAATCTAGAAACATTAAATTTAAAGTTATTATGTATATAGTATGTACTTTGTATAAAATATTCATAACAAAGAACACGGAATGGTTGCGGTCGACTAAACTCATATTGTAGAGTAAATTATAAAAACGTTATAAAGTTTACGAAAGATGGACTGAGCGACTGCGGCCTATAATAGCGAAGTATATTGAATTATTGAGGCCCGAAGGGCCGAATCAAGACAATCTTGCGAGCGAAGCGAGCTGGAGGACCAGGGGGCAGAGCCCCTTGGTGGGGTTGGCGGCCGGAGGCCGCAGGGGCGAAGCCCCTAGTTTTTATGTTTAAAATATTTTTAAAATACTGATTACCGTTTATATGCACTGCTGATATAAACATATATACTTTATAAAGAAGTATATACACGTTGACGTGAATGTCAATGCGAATAGAAAAATCATCTATATTTAATCTGATATATATATATACATACATATATATATAAAGTATTAATTTCAATAAAAAATTCATAAACGCGATAAGATATTTTATATCGTACTTAATATTGCACACGCTAAACGATAATCAGAAAAGCCCGTATGATTGAATAAATATTTGGCCACGAGCAATTAAAATTTGTTTTAATTCCACGAAACATTGAAATCATTTTAAATATTGGGAATATTTTAATCGTATTTCGTTATACCGTTGAGCGAATGTAAACTTTTCGTATCCAATTTATTACTCGAATAATTAAAAAATATATTATGCCGACAGAAATTTTGTATAGCGATAAATTGTCGTTATACTGTACAATATATGTATATATTTGAATTTTTAAAATGAATTGTTTTCTTATGTCGATAATTTGTTTCTATTATTTAAATATTTCTTGATTGACCCTCATTACAATGTACCTATAAATTGGCCGCGAGGGCCAATGTCAAATAATCCGCCATAGTAAAACAATATAAAGTCTGATGAAATGATATGACGTAAGATTTTTTAGCTCAGAATTGCGTGGAGTATCTCGTGCAATATATAAAATAATGAAAAATTAAAAACTTTAATAATGGAGATCTGTTAGACAATTCTTTGTTCCTATTTGAATCGGAAAAATTAGCCAAGACGACGTTTCATTCACGAAAATTATATATATATATTGTCCCCATCGTTGATTAAACTTTTTTGATAACTTTGGTTGAATCAATGGACGAATTATTAGTGTTTGCTCGACTTTCAGACCATTTTTAATTGACGATGAAAAAAAAAAAGTATCAATATTTATCGACGAATATTGTTCGATTATAACCACTGTAGCAACAAGTGTACGATCCTCGCCAGAGAACACAACTACATCAAATATCTCAATTTTCATTTATGTATCTACTGTCATCGGGTACTCTTATTTGCCGAGTTTCAAACGTTCAAACGGAAACTATATTCTCCATATACAGTACGTGGATACTGATCCCTACACTCGACACACGAGCATTTGTGTGTTGCAGTATAAGTATAGAAAACAAAAATTCTGCCAATGAGCAATATGCCTCGTGTAATATTAAATTTAGACAAAATGTTTCGCTCGTTCTCGAGTTTTACGCTACTGGCGCGCATAGTTGGCACATTGTTTCGAGTAACTTTTTTAATGTGTCGCAGCAATTTACCAACGAGTGTCGTTTTTATGCGCACACAAAGCAGAAACTACGGGCGCGCGGATATTATATGCTTTACTCGTATAGTATATTCTTTACGAGTGTGCGCAATAACGCTTTTGAAGGATCGTAGTACATTGTCTCCTCTGGAAAGTTTAATCTGCCATTCCCAACAGGATGCCGATAGGACAACGAACAAAGATAACCAAGCTACTGGGAAAGACGAAACTTATTCGCTCTCGCCGAGGAATCGGCCGAATTTCGGGTTCCAGCAGGAAGAACCGAAAACTAGAATGACGCTGGAATTAAGGGCGGAAGAGGCGCGAAGCTTCCGGTTCAAGAAACACCAAGAACCTTTCATTCTACCGGAATTAATCTGGATATAATGCGCACCGCTTCTGCTACTTTACTTATGATTTATTGCCATGAAAGTCGGCTTACGCAGAACCGTTATTTCATTAATTAGCGAAGCTTGTGCTTGCATCATCGCCTTCCAAATGAAAGCTCCAGGCCAAACAAACCTCGTCATTCAGTACAAACTATTGCATCAAAATGATATGGTCATAAACATTCGTTATAATATTACAAATTAAGTAATAATTTTTAAAATATTGGCAGGTATTTAATTACACATGCGTTTACATCAAATTCGGTTGAGATTCGCTGCTCTGGAGGTTTTTCTGGATTGTTGATTTCAAATATTTAATATGAAATTTTTACACGAGTATCGACACTTTCATCAAGTATTTATATATTAAATAAAATCTTTGTTAGTGTTTTTATTAATGTTAATGAAAGTCTAAATATAACCAAAATACCATAAGTATAGCTCCATCGCACGTCCAGACGGGTATACAGCGTACGTACTTCGTGTACGCTTAATAGACGTATTGTACAAAAACTTGGACGTACATTCGTCGTCCAGTGTATGTATAATACAATAAATATTACTTTTTTCGATATATATATATATATATATATATATATATATAGTCTCAATTTGGACCAGCAGGAAAGTCCTATACCGATTAACACCGGTTTAAGTATGATTTCCGAAACATCATATATGTTGGCCAATATATAATCAAGTAAAAATACTCTTTTCCTTAGTTCTCACTATGTATATCATCAGAAATTGAACTTTTTACTAACGAACGACGGTCCACTTCTATAATGTACTTTTACTAATGTTCATTCAGTTAAAATGCTTGTTTTGAATGAAATATTCTTACAAACATATATCGAAGAGCAGGGTTTTTAAACAACAGTGATTTTTTTTTATTTATCAAATTACATTTTTGGCAACATTTTATGTAGCGTAGTTTCTTTAATTCCAAAATTTTTCTAAACATCCCCTGGCAAAACTTGGAAGTTGCGAAGGATGTACGAGGGCCCAAATCACTTTAAATGACCTTTAAACGTACGTGAACTCTAGCATAACCGTGATTTGGACTCCTGTATACTCTTCCGTGTGCACTTTGATTTTTGCCTGGGTCATGGACGAAAATCAGTGCCAAGTGGATGTATGATGCTGAATTCACTTAATATGGTAAGTAGTAGGAAAAAAACGTAAAACGTATAGAGGATTTTTGCGTAGGATCGGCGCATAATAAAGCCAGTGACGTTCATGTAAAATATTGAAATAAATAGACTGCATAATAGAAATGTAATGCAGCCGGGAGCCATTTCGCTTGTGCGGATTTTTAGGTCGTATGTTTCCATTTTCGCAGCTGCTGTGCCATATGTCAATCCAAGACCCACGAGCGTGTTGAATAGAGGCCCCCCAAAACATGCCGAGAAACCCATTTCAGGGAAGCCTCGTTTGGCAATCAAGATATTCGAGACCAGGTCTGAAAGAAAAAAATACAGCACCCGTTATTCATCTAAATATTTGTCGAAGATAACCGAAATTGCAGTAGCATGCGACTGCAGGTCGATAATGAGACAATCAGTGCCTGAAAATATAATTAATTAGTTCAATGTAGTAAATCATAACCGAGTTTTATTAATATTATACACGACGTCGTATTGACTCTTTATCGACTTGGTAATCTGATATTTTGTATACTTAGTTAATCATATCAATAATTAAATAAGAGTTAAATGATATACAATTACCAATTTTTTATGAAACTCATAAATAAATTAATGAAATACTTCTCTCTGACTACTTTTCAATTATTTGATTCAAATGAAATGCCCAATTTACATTTCAACACCTAAGACATAATTTGAGTCCTCTGGCTGAATTACCAATTATACATATATATATGATAAAATATGCAGTTGTTCATTTTTCCATTCACATTTATTGATTTCATTCAACGTTAGATTTGACACGCTGATGCTTTTTTTAGATTTTCAACAGCGTACTACAATTAAAATTTTTGAAATAAAGAAGCAATCATATATGTTTTCTACGCCCCATAATTTCGTTACATTAAATGGAATATCAACTATTAATAACAAATTTATAAGTACTATTATATACTTATAAAATACTCTTATAAAATTTTAAACCAATTTCTTTTATCGCGAATTTTATAACTAATTATAAAATTCGCTATTAAGTCGTTATTACATATTTACACGTTTAAGTATGCAATTTAATTAGCGCGATTGAATAAGCGTACGGATAACCTACTTGGCTTTTGATTCCGAGTTTATTTGATAATCAGAAGGAATTATAGTACAAATTGTGTAATTAAGCGCATTATTTTTGAGTATTCCGTTAATGTGTTAATAATAGTACCTCTTTATGATTAAAAATATCCATATATATATATATGTACGGTTCTTATAAAAAAATCAGAATTCGTATATGTTTAAATAGGTATATATTTATAAAAATGTATAATTCCAAATTAATAATAAATAATAATAGTAATTAAAGTATTAGCAATTTATGACTTTTAATCATTTTTTTTTTTTATTACGGCCCTTTCCGCCCTTCAATGCGGCTAATTGGCCCCACACGTCACAGTACGTCGGTGTTTTTGATTCATCATTTGTACTTTAAAATATTTTGTACTTTCATCTGTACTTTTAAATATATATTTTTTATATTTCTTTCATACTTTAAAAATTCGCTATAATAATCTTCCGGTAACATATTTTACAACCCCCTTATACGAGTTAAGTAAAGTTTTGTTATTTTTTCTCATTTCTTTCATTGATGTTAAAAAGAGGTGTAACGTTGAATGAGATTAAATGTAATTGAAGCAGACGAATTAACAATAAAAAGGCATAGGCCACGGTATCGTCTAACCGATAGTTTGGTAAAAGACGTAAATCATGTCGAACGTGACTGAAACTAAATTGGGGATAGCCTGGGCTAATTAGTGGTTGGTGGAAGTTATTGTCCGCGGCGAAGAGTATTTACCGCCGACGCTGTTTCCCCATGCTAGTAGTGTGATTCCTAGTATAGCATCGGACATGCCGGTGGCGTAGCCCACGCACTGCAGGAGCGACATCACCTCTCGCGCCACGAAGTAAACAACCAACATTCCCACCGCGAATCCAAAGAACGAGAGTGCCTGCGATTAATGTTGAAATCTGTTGAAACATGACTCCAACCCTCAACAAGCTCAGCCCCCCCCCCCCTCCCACACCCATGCAACGCGAAATAATGTCATTGATGAATGCGTTGCCCATAAGCATAAGTATACAGCACAAGTGGCCTAATTTTGCACCACACATGAGCGTAATTACAAAATTGGAAATTTAAATCTTTAAGTACCATTCACAAAAGCGAATAATTGGCGAATTAATGGATTCTACTATTGTGTTCTTATTCAGTTAAAATTAATGGAGTGTTTTGCTTATTGACAGGTGCCCTCGTAAGACAGTCTTTTCGAAATTTCCGAACGAATTCTGGACAATTGTTTTGTTATTGATTAAACTTCGTTCTAACAAGGAACTGCTATACATATACATATATTTTGTCACGCTCCAGAATAGATTAATGCTCTCACTAGCTCCACCTCCATACATCGTGTAATGCTATAGACTTCATGCAATATCATATTGTCATTGTCAGTTTAGATTAATACACTTTATAATGACCATAATTATAATCATACAAAAATTGGCAAACCAACGGAACAATCGTACTGGAGTGTTGCTCATAAATGTCAGCTTTACTGAAATACACTAAGCTTACTGTTTTTGAAAATTTCCGATTGCATATGTTACGCATGGGAGTTTTTGTGGTATAACTGATTCTGATCCTTATTGAACCAAATTGAAAAAATTGTAATAGTCACGTGGAAGTCTGCTTATAGACTATATGTATAGACATTAAAAATAAATAATTGACCACGGAAGCACACGCATTAATGGACCAACTTTGAATATTAAAATGCTTTGAACCACGAGTGTAATCGAAAAAAGTTTGGCTACAGTTGTCGGGCCAACTACGGACGAATGGTTCATAACTCTGGTGGAGGAAAACGCATAAAAACCCCCGAACATCAGTATAAAAAGTTTGAATTTTCTATAAATTCAACGTCCGTTATAACTTGCCAATTTGCTTTGCAATGAACATCTAACACTACAAAGAATATTTACAAGAACAGAAATTGCTTTTTGATTTTGAAGACTTTAAAATGGATTCTCCATATTTTATCTGTTAGGTCTGTTTTTTCATAAATCTATATAGACATGGTACATTTTCTACTGTATGGTATAACAAACAACAATATTTCCGCACCTGAGTGGGAAATTTGCTTATAAAAGTCCGTGTATTAACAGTCTCACCGTACGACTGCCTGAAACTAACAGACAATAAATGGAAAGTGAAAAAAAAGTTCTATTTTTCAATACAGGCATATCATTTATAAGCAAGTCTCGTAGAATGGTGGTTCGTAACTATATATATATCTCTCAAGGAGAAGTTTATTACGTAACACAAAATATCTAGAATATAATTTGTTATTATATATATATTACATTTGTTATATAAATTACATTTGTATTTCAAAAATTTATGACGTATTGCGGAAGTAGCAATCTCCAAATACGTTGCGTTCTATCTAAATAACTTAAAAAAGGAGCAGATTTTATGTAAAATGTAAATTCATCAAGTTTTTCTGAAAAATGTTTCCACGGACGCCTTGATTTATTAGAAAAATTCATATTAATAGTTAAATTCAATTTGTCATTATATTTGAACTTTACTATATTAAAATAATTCTTCAGGTCTTGAAAAGTTTTATAAAAGATCTCCAACGTAATTATGAATAATAAGTTAAAATTGTATTGCTCGATATATAAACATAAAATACACGAAAATGTATTTTATGCTAATGTGATTGCCTTGCTCGCCTTTGGCGCGTGGGACAAATTCCCAATGCATTAGTAATATGACTTTTATGCAATTGTATTGACAAATACAAAAATTACAGATTACATAAAAGTTTTTTTTCTTCGTTTTTTTTTTTATTTTATAGATTAAATTGCCAGTAAGTGCTGAAGTTTTAACTGTTTTTGTTTTTCCTATTAAATCTCAACAAATGTATGAGATATACAAGCATAATGAAATATTAATGTTTTGCAAAACAATCCATATTATACACTTAAAAATATACATTTATACAAGACACTTAGTAATTGGTCATGTATAAGTATATAGAGTTCGAAATTTACTTCATTATTTACGCAGCATTATTTGTGAGGCAGAAATGTAATTAAAACTTTTAAATTAAAGTTAGCTACGTAACATCAATTACAAATCAAAAGAGTTGTTTTTTAAAATTCAAGCTTATGTATTTAATTATTTTAATAATTTTGTAAATTACGCTCACGAAAATATATATATATATATATACTCTAAACGCATACCAGATTAGAAAATTTCTACGTCGGAGGTGCTGCACTTAGTTATCCCGGCTTATGGTTGCATGTTGACGAGATTTATGTGACGTTTAACGGAAGGTTTTTTAATGCAGTATTTAAGTCTAAATTCATCAAGTAACCTTTGTTTTTTAATTATTATAAAATCATTTTAATGTATACTTTAATAAATAAAAAAAAAAAAAAAAAAAAAAAAAATGTATACTTTGTTTAAAATCAATTTTGCTCATTTTGTGGATATTCTTGGCGAATTTTTAATTATCAGTTCAAAAAGAGCACTGGTCAAAATAAGATGGTAATTCTTGTTTCTATTCGGATTTGCGCAACACTGTTTATTAATAATTTTTCTATTTAGACAGTATATATAACGAATGCATATGTCATTGTATTTAAATACATGAAAACGAATTTAAAAATGAAAATGATAATTGTAAACATATGTTTTGGGTTACTTACATTATGGAATCTGGGAGAGACGCCGATTGTTGTAGTAAGCATCATTACTATAGCCATAACTAAACTAACACTTATAAGAACTGGATAAATTACCCACAATATGCTGTCTGGCCACTCTGTAAGATTTCACATGATTGATATAACGATAAGTTTTATCCGTTAGTAATTCAAAAGTAAAATGTTATATATGTTAAATATAAAATAACAATAATAATTACTAATATATATGATGCATTAATAAAATGGATGGAATGGAATGGAACCCACCATTATTTGCATACATTTGTAAGCAAAATATATTGTAAAAATATTTTGTACTTCACTGTATGAAAGTATGCAATATTAGATACGGGACATAACTGAACGTCCAACATATGACTTTTATTATAGGATCAGCATGCATGCGTACACATAATGCATATGGGTTTTATAATGCATCCATTTACATGCGCATCCCCTATAAATAAAGTCGTGCCAGAAAACCAATTAAGAGGGTTGATTCTAAAGTAGAACAATTATCGACCTGTTTTTACAAAATTTGATCTTTGGAACGGTGGTTCTACACAACATATCTAATCCCCAATAAAAGATCAGTGAAATTGCTTCAAAATTAAATGAGGATTATCCGAAATAAATTTCTTTTGTTGCAGATAAGGGAAAATAGTTCATTTCGGAAAGTTCTCATTAAATATTAAACAAATTTCACTAGAATTTTTTTAGCTGTGCATTTTATGTAGAATTACCCTTCCAAATCCCGAATTTGAAAAAAAAGGCTTCAATAATTTTTAATTTAAATGTTTATTGTTGCAAGGTTAGGTCAGTAACTGCAATACTTTAGACTCTTTCTTAAGTCTGTAGTGTTCAGTTAAATCATAATGTTTTTTTTTTTTTTTTTAATTTTGCATACATTTTTTTTAAGATGACAAAAATGTGTTTTTTTCGAGTTTCAATCCTATTTCCTAGGAGGAAAACATTTACCATTAAAAGAATAATAAACTATGGCCTAAAAATTGAGGCATATTATAAATTGAAAAACTTGCAAATGAATATTACGAACGCAGGATCGCGAGTACTGTGATGGAAGGAGTGACAGCGACTTGAAAACAGTTGAGAAGTTTCGACCATCCCTTATTTTCTGACGCTTCATTCACCACTGGAATGAATAACTGAAAAACGAACATAAACGGTGCTCGTATGATTAAAATGAACTTGACGATTATATTCGAGCTGTCCCAATCTTCTTTGCCGATTGGATTTATGTCGTAGAGAAATTCTTTAAATAGAGTCCTTGGCCTCGTGCTATTTTCTCTTCTCGCTTGAAGTTGTTTCCGCATCTCCTCATTCTTTGCGATTTCTAGTTCCATAGCAATGGCGTTATCTGTGTGCGATCAGAATTAAATTCCCTTGAAAGGTCGCTAATTACTCATTTTGTTGCATAACTCAGATCTTTACTTATATAATATGAATTTTTCTAACTGCATAATTGTACGTCGTCAATTTAATTGGTCAAAGCAGTAAGTATATTTAAAGATAATTGAATCCACTCAAAACAATGGCAGAACTCACCAACTTTCGGAGACGCGTCGTGTGCTCGGCTGCGATGCTTGAAAACTCCCCATATAGAACCATCTTGTCCATCGGAGGAATTCGGGAAAAACAGTTCTGTACTTCAAAACAAACTTTCAGTCCCCAAAAATATATTACCGGAAAGCTTTCACTAAATTAGATAAGCTCGGACGCGATACTTGCTTTTGAGATTAGGTGGTTGAATAGCTGCCCGTTGGCACATGACGAAGAATATGAACAAGATATATATAGCGATGTAACCTGTAATGAATGAAAGGTTTTTCTAAGTCAGTCACTAAAAAATATTTGTTGTAGTTGTGTGAGTAAAGTTAGTGCGTATAAAGTACTTTAGGCGCTAGATTTCGGTTCGTAAAGTCAACTTTTATGCACGCTGGAAGATGACACGCGTAAAGTGAAAAAGTCATGTGTAATTTTTACCTCTATCAATTCATGGGTAACTTGTCTAGTCGCTGCATGACACCACCAACAATCCGTAAACGTTCACTTTAAGCACTAATGGTAGGTAGGCCTCTAAAGTACTTTAAGCATTATCTTTACTCACCCAAATACAAAAAATACGATACCTAATAACCCGTGCGTAAAAGTACACTTTATACCCTTGTTGGGTAATATACTATTTATAAATTTATATCAGGTGAAGCATGAATAATTTAAAAATTTTCATGATATGTGCTTTTATGTCAAGTTTTGTGAATCTATTAATTCATTTCCTGAAATATTAAACTAACCGAAAATCTGAGAAAGTTTATACAGTAACATGACTGTAAATATATATAAATGAATCGACAGTGAATCAAAATGGTCACAATGGGAGGAGAAAGGGAAGGATCTCAAATGAAACGGATATTCAGTGACGATTCGTTATAATGTGTTTGTTCAGGTTAATTAAACATTTCTTTTTGGCACTGCGGGCGCTTTTCTCGATTTCGAGTCCTATACGGTGAAAGTTACTGGCTCAAGTAAATAATCGAGCTTCGCCCGCTTCGCATTAAAAAAAGAAATACTCGCTACGCTCGTGTGTCAAATTTCACATTCGTAAATACCGATAATTACGCCTTTGATATGTGATATACTTTTAATTTGCATCTTTTCGCAGAATTGTGGCTGATTAAAGATATCATTGAAAGCTCTTGAGGACGCGATCCCGTGCAATGAGATTTCATAAGAGCGACTCTCTATATTTTTTCTGGAACCTTATCGTAAAGTAAACAATACGAATGGAAAATATTATTACTCATAGCTTCCCATAAGTGAATATGATAGTCCTGAGTGGTAATAGCGATCCAGATAATGGCAACAATATAAAAAATTACGACTCGCATGAAGTTGAATGGCACAAGTCGAAAAGGTCGTGCGAATACAATTGCACCGGCAATGATAGATGTGACGTAGATCCCAGCGCCAAGGAGTTCCGTGAACATGATCATCTGCTCTTCTTCGTCGCTAGCCACTAGAGATGTGAAAATGTCTGGCGCTCCATTGCCGAAAGCCAAAATCGTAACGCCAGCGACACTTTCTGAGAGGCGAAGGACTTGTGAGATGATCGCCAAATTGGGGCAAAAGCTAATGAATAGGAGAATTATTATGACATAATTTAATTTATTTTGTATGTACATAAATAAGCAGTTAAATCTTAAATGAAATATTTGAAAAATGAAAAATCAGATTCTGGTCTACATTTTCGGGAGTAATTCCAATTTTCTTGCTCTATTATAACCTAAAGAATATATGTATATATTGTAACGTGGCAAACACGTTACTGGCGCAGCTCAGGGAGAATCAAATTTCCGGGGGTTTACCGTGAAGCTATAATAGGGGGCAACGTCGTTCG
>JAPYZR010003512.1:0-14071 GCA_030522945.1 Trichopria nigra
GGGTTATTTCTAGAACGATGTCAACTAAAATTATATCTAAAATTCGTAAATCAATTTAATAAATATATGATTTACATTCATTGGACAAAATTGACGAAATTCAGTTGACGCTGGAGTCTGTCGAGAACTATCTTAACAAAATATTTATTCTTTCTGTATAGATATCCAAAACTAATCGATAAAAATACTTCATTTGTTTACACCAGCTCAATGCGTACTGCACGTAATAGACCGGATCGTTTATCGATTTCACCTTACATTTTGCAATTCAGTGTTGTAATTGTCTTATACGTCATGAACGTCATGAAGAATCAATAAATAACTATAACAAATTGTATTAATTATTAGCTTTGTATGGTTAACGTATTCAAGCCAACAAATTGGTTAATTCAAAATATTTTTAAGCAGATATGTTTATCGTGAATTAAGGCGGGTTTTTCAACAATGGTTACATCTTTGCTGGTGGTATACGTTCAAATATATAATCGAAGTCTCGATTAATTATACGTGCATCTTTTAATAGGTCATATATATACATATATATTCCTCTACTTCTCTCTTTGGGAGTTTTAGAACGAGAAAATGAACACATTGTAAGCCTGATACGCGGAGATATAAGAAATACGACACGGAAGAGAAAAAAGCTATACTATTTACCCTGCTAAAGGATAAAACGCTTTCTTCTACCTTCGTTAAGGTCGAAGTCGCAGCCTGTCACTGTCTGAGATAGAAAGCATTTATCACGAATAGTTTACATGTATATTACAAAAACATACACAGTTTAAAGGTTATATTGAGTCTGCATTCGAGAAAACTTCAACTGCGGTTTGTTTGTATAGTTTTCAGCAAGTTACAATTTATATTTAATTGATTTAATTGACAGTTTACAATTTCAAATCTCGCTTGTAAAATTATGATTGTACAAGTACATTTCACACGATGACACGTGCGTGAATGATGGCTAATTTACAACATCAAAAAATTTGTACGAAAAACATTAATGAGTTTGCTATGAATTAATTGTTGGGGTGCGGGAGCTTGCTTTATCATTTTACAATTAAGATATACTACGGGAAGCAGAAATTTGAAATGATATTTTATTTCCGGGATCATAGGTCTTTTGTGATAAAATTATTCACCATCATCAGGAATTTTTAATATCAGACAATCACGTTCACATTTATTTTTATACGCAGACGTCGGCAGTCTATAATATAGAAACATCATTACCAGAATATAATGGGGGGTGTGTGCATTCATACGTGATACTTGTAATTACATGTGTATATCAATGAAATTTTAGTGAGGATAATTATCGACATAAATGCTCTATGTGAACTGTGTTAACAATACGGACAAAATAATCTTGTCCTAATCATTGTACGCTTTATTAATTGCACCACAATTTTACTGATTATTAAATGTGTACTATAGTCTGGTTTTTGCAATTAAAGACACGAATATCAGGCTAAAATGCAAGAGAGTACTAAGATAAAAATTGTCCATTTTTGCAAACAGAAGGTTTAGACGGAATGCAACAGTTTAAAACACAAATCTAAACTGATCTGAAAAGTCTCAGCAAAATTTCTCTTTAACGAATGTGTACCTGAAATACTTCCTCCGTCTAAAATAATGGGTTCTTGGTGTTTCCAAATAGAACCCGACAATATAGTAGATATTCCCTAATTACAGCCGATTAAAAGTTATGTATTAGAGAGAATATACCCTCTGAAATCGTTCTGGATTTACGTCCGTTTAGTCACAATAAATACGCGAGAACGTATATTATTGTTTTGGAATGAGTATACACAAAGTGACGGGGACAGAAATCGTTTTCCATAGAAAGGCGGCATTAGCCAATGTTAAAATCTTTTTTAAAAACTGCTTAAAAAAAGGCTTTTTGAATAAATCAGTTTCCTCGCCTCAAAAGTGTTTATTACTGGCTGTTCCTAGAAAATTTTTATTTACTTTATACGCAAAGCTGCTAAATATAAGACAGCACGTGACTGCATCGATTCAAAAATGTTTTGCTTCATGATAGTTCGTTATTTATGGAATTATTATGCTCGAGCCGAACGGAGTCTCGATAACGATGTGAACCCTCCAACGACGCACCGAGTTCACCATTGACCGGCATTTGAATGACGCACGTATGGTAATCGGCATCTCATGGGGTTATCAGTATATTCTATGATATCGCTTCTCGATTCAGACTCGCCTCTCCACCAGTTCCTTGGAAGCTGTGACATGTTGTGTCTCCGACTCGTACGGCAGTTTTTTAATCTTGCGCACAAGCACGTGGCCGCTCCAAATCGCGCCTTTTTCGTGCATTTTATAAGAACTTTTTATCTCTACGTTCTTGAAATTTTTGTTGTTAATACGATATACTTATGCAACTGATGAATTGGTAAGGTGATTCATTCGTAACATGATAATATGGATTTAATATCAACCGCGAATAATCGGACTTCCCCGACAGACGATGAGACGAGTCTGTACTTTAAGAACTTCGAATTGGTCGTGGGCGTTTTTTAACACATGCATACGGATAATACGTACTCGCATTTCATATTAACTACAACATTGAGTTGTGACAAAATATACTAATCTATAAATATAAATTAACAAATTTTTGACATAATTTGTACCATAAAACTAATATTTACTGTGACCAGCGAGACACGTCAAATCATGAAATAGTCTATCGTATTTTATGTGTTTCGGGATAGGTGAGAAGCTGGTGGATTTAAAGAATACCTTCACTCGAGTCGACGTCACTATTCTGCTGTTCCGGAAGAGCGGTCGTTGTCGTTTTGTACCTTTGGGCGGGTACGTGACTATTGCTTTTTTGTGGCAAATTCGCAACCATGTTGGCGGTGTACATCAACACAAGCCACGTGTCGTTGAAAAACATTGTTCTCTTCTTGGCGCCAAACCCGAGAAACTTCATTAAATGCACCGATAATCAAAATGACACAGATCTAGTCACTCACTATTATCAGTCTCTTTTTTCGATTCACAGAAGAAATTTCAATTCATAAAAAATGTCTTTTTTCGACTCACAGTTTGAGATTCTTCTAATACTTTTAATACTCGTTCTTTCCAATTAAAAAAAGATGATTTCTCTTTATTTGAAAATGATTAAATTAAAATGTTTGACTTCAAGACACATGGGGTGTAAAAAATATCACTTTCAATACCAATATTTTTTCAATAGACCTCACAGCACCTTCTAAAATCGCTACTGTATACGTTCCGAGCGGTCTTGTTTAACTGAGAAAAAAGGAATTTATTGACGGTTCTTTATAACAATACTTGCACGACTATCGCTTGGTTTCACATCATGATAACGTCACGACCGTTCCCGTCGATTAATCCGAAAATCTGATCGAACGCGTTAAAGGCTGCCGGCTAAGATCTGGAGATTCGCGCGGTTTCTTATTCATTTGGTTGCCACACGCCTCCACCGGGCACTGGCGAATCGCGCGATAGTAACGAATTGAAAAATCGATTGACGCAAGCCGAGACGACGGCAAGAGATAATACCAGCATCAAGACGACTTTTGCCAGACAGAACAAATGATATACACAGAGCATAACATCGAGAAATTCCGTAGATACTGCGATGATGCTGGATAATGCATCTTGAAAATCGTGCCGCCTTTTTTAACGCTACACGGTGATTGGTAAACGGTTCGCCGTTAGAATGTTGGTACTTGGCATTTTTTTAACACGCCAAGAAAAACTTTTATGCATTTTTAAATTTGTGTAGAGCGTATATTGGATTTCGAATTACTATTTGCTTTCGTTCATGGGTAGTGGTAATGATTAATTATGAACCTATATTTACATGAAAGTTTTCATTTTATAAACATCTTGCTGTTGACTTGACAAAATCAGTCGTTTTATTTATAAACACCTTGCTCTTTGTGCAAGTTGAAAGTTCAGATTTGCGTTTGCCATTTTAACCGCGCTCGTATTCTAGGTATCGCATTATTTTTACATTAACGCACGAGCGAAAGTTTATACCAATTTTTAATATTGTTGATACTCGGCATAAAGATTTTTGGTGGTGAAGAATAATAAATTTAATATTGCGCGATAATATCCCGCATGAGAAGAATACCATACTACACGCGAAAGAAACTGTTCGAAAACTATATGAAAACTATAGTTTTTGTATGATTTCTTATAATAGCTTATTCGCTCGCATTACTCTCTAAAGTTGAATCAGCGAAATCCGCTGATTTGCAGCCCAAACCCTACGAGATGGTAGGGTTTGGACTGATTATCAATGTATATTCGCTGATTGGCAATTACTTTCGCTGATTTAAATTTAGAGAGTATATAGTATTTATTCGTACGGAATTCACCACTTTTGGTTACAACATTTACAAACTTTTCGTAAAATTTCATCAGATTTTGTAAATTTACATAAAATTTTTCAAAACTATCGTATTTAAAAATTTTCACATTTTTCATCAATCATACATTTTCATCGATTATTTTGATTTGTTTAATTAGTTCCTTATTACTGGTGTGAGAAGCTATATTGTCTTATTTTTCTATTTGTAATTTTTTCAATTACTATACAGTTTTTTCGATTTCGTCATTTTTCCGTACATTTTTAATTTGTTATGTTGGTCTATTTATTTATTGTTCATTTTACCATGTTGTTATGTTTTTTTTAATCCTTAATCACTGTTTACTTTTTTTCACCAATTTTATTTCGTTACTGTATGTATATATGTATGTATATATCAATATTACCTATTTTTTTAAATTATCACAAGTATTAACTGATTTCTATCTAACTATTCCGTACATTATTTTCAATCTCCATTCATCACTTCATACAGTAACAATTTTTAATTCATGTGATTGTATTTTTTTTAGTTCCCTAATGAAATTACGGATTTTGCATTAGAAGTAATGTTAATAAATTTTTTTTTCTATTTACCAATTAATGATAATTATGTATTATTTTATAATATATTAATCTCAACGTAAATTTAATTAAATTATGCATGATTTTTATCGAGGCTGCTTAAAATGTATACTTGCATGAATCTTCATCGTTTATCCCATAAAACCGTTATCAGGGCAGAAATTTCGCTGCACAATATCACGATTAATGGAACATAAGTGTACGACGCGTCGACTTTTTTTTTCGTTACGTACAATTACACTTTCAATTGTGCAATTACGTACAATTATGACACCAATATGGGTGTCAAATGACTTCGCTTCACTTACTATCCAGAGAAACAAATTCTTTGTATAAAAATGAAAGACCACAACAATCTGGATTCACCAATGATAACATTTAAACTGTTTCTAGTAGTGCTACTCACATTACACAAATCTAATGGTTTAGATTTAATACGTTCAATTTGAAAATCGAATTAAATTTTGAACTTAATTTTTACATGATTTTGAGGAGTGAAATTTCTTGCATGTCCTTACGATTTTATGCTTAAGTACGCTAAAGTATTTTTGTGTAGATTTTGAAGAAATGTATTTATATGCATCCGTCTTATTCAACGTACGATCTCGGCTTGCAACAATCAGAAAAAGAGAGCTCGATACTATGTCAAAAAATAAGCAAGTTCTTGGTTAGATATTGCGAAGTTTATTATTAAGGGTACGGGATTTAAACAAAGATTACACATTTTATCGAAAGATTACACATTGTTAAAAATAGTAATGTTACTTTTAAAAAATATCGCTAGCACGTATCGACTATCGTAAAATCATCGCCATTGATTGAACGAAGTTTAAGGTCACGCGATGTAAAGTCGTTCGATGATGACTGAAAGACGTCGCACTATGACTGAAAGGCCGTACTCGGTTTCTTACATGTCTCCCTTCGTCAATCTTCAGTTTTTTTACCCACCATCGAGATAAGTCGACCGAAAGGCCTCTCCGGTAAAATAATTAAAAGATTCCAGTGAATCTCGTCACAGATGGAAAAAGTATCAAAGATGCCGCTCAGTTTTCAGTCCCGGAATGAGATCAGACGAGCCTCTTCCTCGAAAAGCTATAGAGTCGGTGAGGAAGAGGCGGTTCGGTGATAATTGCTTGAAGTAAGTCAATGTCGAGTAAAGTAACGAGGGCAGTATTTACTTGTGATGAGGTCATTTCAATTTGCACAGTTCGAATGCATTATTGCGTTGTTTTCCGTATTTTCATCAAATAGACCATCAAATTTTCGCATAAGAGTTCAAATTTTATGAAAAAAAATGTCGAGTCATATCGTGGTTTTATCGCGGAATAAGAAAGTATTTTGAAATGATATATCCATTCCAAGAAAAAATTGCGACAAACGACATATTATTCAATAGGATGCGTTGATTAGACAAAATATCAGAAAGTCACCGACTCCGCAGAGCCTTGAAAATCACAAGAATAAAATAATCAGAATTATATTATAATTGATGTGCTTATATACTCACATGTTGCAATGAATATCCTTTTATGACATATTCGAAGAAAGAAACAACCACGTAAACGACACAGATACCTTTCGGTCAGTGCAACAAATAAAATCATTGTCATCCAAGGAAATTTAAATTAATTCAATAAAATTAAAAATATTTTTGATTCACATAACTATAAGAGACAATTCGAAGAATCTTTCTACATGACATAACAATTCCACGAATACATTAGTATCCTTCAGGGCATTTCTTCCTCGAGGAGAAAGGAAATATGAATCATATAAAAATATACATATAGAATTTACGGTTTATGGTTATTTTACCGGTGTAGAAATTTCCGTGTCAATACCGCCGTAATCTTGAATTCTCAAGAATTTTTAAAAATGTTCAAACGTTAGATGGAATTTGAGCGAACTCGGAATAAAATTTAGCTGTATAAATATTTAACGAACACGGGATCAGTGTAATGTGCATCGAAATTAAAAAGTTCTAATTAATGTGTCAATATATAATGGCATTTTAATTCTCTCAACAGCTTTTTGATAAAATTTAGCATAAAAGTGAAAGTTATAAATTAAATTTCTGGGTTGTTTACGACACTTGAAATATGAAGAATAATATGCGAAGTTTTTATACACGATTTCGACTAACAATATTAGTACGTACAGTTTAATATGCGGTGCCGATATTGTAATAATAACGGATTTAAGTACGGTTACTGCCATTTTAAAAATTTATGATGATGAATATTAGACAAAATGTAAGCAATGAGTGGGTATAAGTAATCACATTAGATGCAAATTTATTCAATTTTGATCAAATACCAAATTTTATCCCGACCAAAACCGACCTTAACTATACGGTTAAGTCCCATTACACGTTGAGTATGGTCAGAATTGAATGATCATTAGAAGGTCTGATTTGAATATGTACAAATAGTTTTTGACACATCCATATTAAATTTATTAGTCATTTTTAAAACTTCTCAAATCTGTTAATTTTTTCTCGAGTAATTACGCCATGAAGCAATATTGAGATTAAATTGTTTTATTCAAGACTATAAATTCATATGTTAAGGAAATGTTAACCGGAAATAGTAAATTTCGATGGCAGAATAAAATTCTAGTCCATTCTAGGATAATCTCAATTGCGATATAACTATTCTATACTTTAACAGATCTGATTAAGATTCACTATTATAAGTTTTTATACCTCATTATATCTTATTGTATCTATGGCAAATATCTACGGCAAATAAAAACTATTCTATTCTATTCTATCTGGTCATATGTTACTAGATACATATAGATATGCCCTGTAAGACCTACTGAAGTGAGCATTAAAAAATTACTATAGGCTTAACTGATCGAGAATAATTATTCTAGTGCATATACACTCATGTCAAACTTAGACCTATTAAAATATAATCAAATTTATATGTCAAAAGCAATTTATTCCTCAACTTATATAACAAGTATTATAAAAAATATATAAAGAGTATATTTACAACAGCACTCCAGTAGAAAAAATTAGCATATAGAAGAAGAATTTAAAATAATTCCAGAATTGTACATTGTATAAATTTTTAATGCTACTATTCATGCCCGACCCTATTGAAGGATTATTGATGTATAGTATGTCTGTACACATATACGTCATTCATGGCTCAGAAAAGGGAATAAAGAAATTATACTGAAGCAGGTATATTTTATTGTACAACTGCCTTTCCTGATGTTCACGTCTCTTGGCGAATCAAAGAAAAACAGCAGAAGCCATGTGGAAACGGAGGTAGCAGATTAGATACGAACCGACGGCATATGGCACATTCGGTGTCTTTTCATCGATCGATGAAAGGAAGATAGACCCCTCCTGCAGCGAACCAGGGGGGACAATACACTATACAGAAAGCCCTCGTACGTAACAACCCTCGGACATTGTTGACAAACCCCTAGCGGAAATCGCCTCCAACTTGCTATAGTAGCCTAATACATGGCACCCCTAAGATGTGACGGAATCATGTCTAGGGATGTTGCGGAATCGTCTAATCTCACCCTCCAGAATCCGGAGCTCTTGGTCGATCCTAGAAGCTTGGTAGTCGGACGGATGATTGTGTTGTTTGGCTGTTGCCGGCATCTTGTGATTTCACTCCACCCTGTGCTGCAGGGGTTGTACCTTGTCAGTAACATCCCATTTGGGGTGATTTTCGGTCGGCTATTACGTAGGCGTGGTGAAAAATAAACTTCAGGATCAGAGTATAAGAATGGCTGTTTTCGCACTTTTACGAGGGTTGTTGCGGCGATCAGTTCAATGGTGGTGGTGCAAGTGCGTGAGTGCGAAGAACATGGTTGGCAACATCGAAGGTTGTCTGTAAGACCGAAGGGGCCTGCAAGACCCTCTGGGTTCGCCTTACTGCTCATGCTATCCTGTTACAACGCCCTATCAAATCCCCATTCATTTACATGCCTGCGAGTGTACCCCGACACGCCCTCTACTGGAAGATCGCTAGTTGTTTACTGGAACTGCATGGCTAACGAACTCATTAAAATAATCGTTCGCGGTTTATATGTATGCAAAACAGATTATTCTGCAAAATGAGACCAACTATTGAGTGCGGATAAAATTATTTGCTCCACTGAAGTAAATTAATTTCATTAGGAAACAATATTTAGTTAAAAAAAAAAGAATTATTATTATTTTATGTATTGAACTTGAAGTTATCTCATCTTTGTTTTCAGAGCTGATATATTCCGAGAGAAATGTTTACACGCAAAAGGTGCTAGCAAAAATTGACCAAACAGAATTACATTAATTCATTCATCAAATTCTTCTTATACTGCTTGCTAATTACAAAACTTATATTTATTTAAAAATATATTAATTTCAATTTTAGATCGCGAAAATAACTGGAACCAATGGAATCAATGAATTCTTATTGTATTTATTTAATTGATCTACTTTTACAATTAATTACTTGACCTTGTCAAATATACTTGTTTAAAAATTTATAAAAACTTATGAAAAAGAAATTGTTCGAAATAACTCTTTTAATTTGGTCAATGTCAGTTTTTTTTTTTTTCATAAGATAACAACAAATTTACCACGATTTCCGATGATTATATTTTTTTCTGTATTATTATATATAAATCACTTTCCGTTTGTTATTGAAACTCACATTGATATATGAGTTTTGAAATACATACATCAGTATATGTCTGTAAGTACAAGGTGTCCAACAACTGGTTAACAACATTGCATAGGGCGATCCTTCGTACAATTTTAAACCAAAAGGTCCTATTGAAGAATTGGATACGATTGTTATTTTACTTATATCGAATTATGTACAGTTCTGAGAAGGGAAAATTTTGTTAATTATGTAACAATGACCCAAAAGCGCAAATGATGTAAGAAATAGTAAGTAGAAAAAATCGCCTAATCTTATAATGCAAATAAGTATAATTACTAAACTTTCAAAGAACAAATGTTTTCTATTTTCCATACAAAAAAAAAAGATTATCAACCATTTGGTATTTGCTTCGTGCGTATTATACCCCATCCTTATTATTTTGTCATTCGTATCCGTTCTGCACGTCACGAACGTATTTATCATACGATAACATTGCGTTAGTCATTTTTATAACTTTTCATGAACGAAAGTACACCTAAACAAAGAAATGTAGTCGAAAACGCAATAAAAATAACAACTAAAAATTTGCAACATATTTAAGTTGACACAAGAATCGTTATATATAACAATAGGAAATATGTAACCATAGGGAAAAAATATATGATAAAATAATACACGAAAACTATTTTTCTATGAGGTTTTTTCGTAAATTTTATTCTGTGAATGTAAATTTACGAAAATAAATGCTGAGATATGCAATAATTCTTTAAAGAACGAGTCAAATGTGATGATTAAAAATTTTGAAGATGGTAAAAATAAAACTTAAGTAAAGTATCCCGGTAGAGTTGAATGCATTTGTTAGTCGATTCATCGATAATTCAGATATTTACCATGTTAAATTCATAGGAGAAATTGAGAGCTTAAGGAAAAATAAATTATTTTTATTTAATTTTTTCTTTACGAATAAGAAGAATTATTATCTAATTTTGCATCCTTATGGCAAGAAGCCGCGATGATTTGAAAATGATGATTAATAAATATTTATCAATATTCTTTCCAATTGTGTTTGAAAGTCAACACTATACAAGGCGATGGGAAACATAAATTTTAATATTAAACAAAGTTTAAAGTATAAATTGAAAATGTTCATAATTAGAGTCATTATAGAAACTTATTTTTCTATACATATTTACTACAATTTTGGTCGTTATAATATTGCCCAAATAAAAGATATCCCTTAAAAAGTGTATAACTGAATTAGTGATGACTTTTGGAAAAAGTTAATATAGACAACTTTTTAGATAATTAATTTTGTTGTTGACGTCAATAATCGAAGCCTGAGTATACGATAATTTTCGAGTTTTTGAATAAGCTAATTCATTCATTGGATGTTTACCTCCGAAAATGAGACATCATATCTGGGTCGAAAAAAAAATGTAACGAACGGTCCTGCATAACCCTGACTACTTCAATCCTATTCATAAATTCCTGATCGTAAGACCGACACGTGTCCGTTTGCAGGTACAACCCTTTCGTCTTACACGTTATATGCGTCCTAGAATGTTTTTGATGAATCATCCGTTACAGACAGTCCAGTCTCACCTTCTCACTCGTTCAGATACTTCCTACTTATTGTTTCGGTCGGCCGTTGGCAGAGATATTTGCGATAGGCCATTATGTTATTTTGTAGGTGGCAACATAAAAAAATGTACGAACAAACTTGATTTTTTTCATCAGGAAAACATGAGGCAACAGGAATCTCATGTGCATGGGTTCCGTCTCGCTGCGAAGCACTTCCGCCAACGCATTTCCGGGATGTGGACACTCCTTCAATTTGTCTTTTTTTCTATAAACGAAGCCTGTTGTTTGCATAAAGCACTTTTATTATTTGTAATTATATTTTTTTCGTACTATTTTACAAGTTGTAAGGAAAGCATCTACTTTGCAAAACGAAAATATCTAAATCGAAGTCTACTAGGATGATCGGTATAGAAACTTGCTCGCTCTAGATAAAAGATCTATAGATTCCAACAGTAACTATAAGAAAAATTATTTTCTATACAATTGAAATTTGTGAAGATGTCTTGCGTAAATAAGCAGAATGAAGTAAATTCTCACATGCAGATTCATGTAAAGAATATGCAACCACCATGTTCTTCACTTGTCTCAGTTATTCAGAACTAAAAAACACCTTCAAAAAGTTCGAACGAAATTTTGCGTTTCTAACAAAATATTATTATGCAAAGTATGGGGACTCGACGCAATGTTCAAAATACAAGCGTTTAAAGAAGCTATAAAAAGTTTAAAGCAGACCACACAGAGCTTAGACCATGAGTTATTATTTATTGTGACTCGCCATATTCTGAGTACGTCCAGATAAAAAGGAATTGATCCATCTCATAAATGAACGTAATTCTAAATGGTTTAATTTGCTTAAAAGTACGGCGTAGTTCATATCACCGAATGCCTTCGAGAATAAATACGGTCCACCTGATTATTCAGTACTATTGAATCATCTCAAACTGTAAAATTGGATTGACCGTATTACTGTCATTAGATCAAAAACTGTACTGTTTCTTCGTTATTTAACTTTAAAAAAAAAAACATCAGACTAATTATTGTATGAATACCATACATGAGATATATGTATGTATATGTATATATGTATAGAATGAAGATAAAAGAGTGTATTAAATCTAATTACAGTAGAATTATATATACGTAGTCGAAGAATAATAACACGTTCGTTACTGTGGATCTATTTTTGATGGACAAAAAACATAATGGGTGTCCATTTTACACCCATGTAATATGCAAGAAAAATACTCTTTGTCGAAAAGTGGACGTACTGAACGTTCAGTGCTATTTGGGATGTTTTTGTAACAATTATCGTCCATTACTCGCAAATCTTGGGGATATTTTTGTACTCCTAAACAGTTTTGAATATTCCGAATTAAATAATGTACCTATTTTTTTGAAACTTTATTTTTTCATTTATTTTTATTTCGAATGATATAAAAATTTCCGTCATTTATTTATTTGCAAGTGCTATTTTTAATTCTTGTAAAAACCATTTGCGTGACATTTAACTTTTCCAATTTAATAATCACTAATTGACTTTTGCTTATTTTAGAAATGTTTATGCGTTTTCCATAGAATTATTTTGTTTGTTTGTTGGAATTGTCAATTACAAATATTTTTCATCAAATCTTGTTTTGTTTTTCGTCGTTTTATTTATATCTATATTTGTCAAATGAATCATGAATGGCACGTAACCTTGACCTATGCAGCTCACGCGCGTGACTTTATATATTTGCAGATAGAACGATCAATTAAGGAAAAGTGTTTCTCACAAAGTTGTAGACGTGTTGCCTATTTACTCGTGCAGCAATTCTTATTAACAAAAGAATTTACGCTGGTTGTCATATATTCAGCAGGAGATAAAATGGAGTTATTTGTTTCTCAGTTTCCGTAACAACTTCGAAGACCACAATAAACCAATTATTATTTAATTATCTTTAATATAACAAAATTTAGTAGATAGATTTTTTCATGTACTTCATTATTCATTTTTTTGGATATTCGATATTTAAAATTACAAAGCAAGTAATATAATCCTGGTCACAAAAGAGACCTGGCCTCTCGAGCGCTAGTCTTCTAGAGCCGTGGCCATATCAAGGCTTAAATTTTCCACCAGGGAAACTAACAGAATAAACAGTTTGTAATGTTTACAAAAGAGTCGTGTTTCCATAAATTAGGCACTAACGGCATAGACATTATGAATTGAAAGCTAAACATTTTTTATGTAAATTTAAATTAGTACACTTATTTTGCGTAAAACGTATTAAATTGAGAATATTGTAACAAACATGTCAGATAAAGAAGGAATAACTTTTGAACAAGTTTCATTACTTTTTAAAAATTAATCAGTCATTTTGATTAAATAATTTTTATATTGAAAAATATAATCAGTGGCCTTTAAAACGTGAATTAACAATTTATTAAACGATTTATAATAAATTTTGGATGTTTCGTGGTTTTGTTTGATATTTAATTCATATAGCTTCCAACATATGTGAAGAGACTTAAAGTTGTTTGTTACAGTGTATTATACACATGTTTGAAGAAATGTTGGTATGTACCCGTATACGTATACACGTATACGTGTACATATTTTCTCGTAATAGTAATTTTTGTTAACTTTTACGCATCGTAGATAACAAATTGATGCAGCAGACGTTCGGTGGAGAAGTTGAGAAAAAAATGTCTGTAAAGAATTTATGAAACTTCCACATTTATCTATAATATATATGTTTTCATATATTGCTCCCCTAGCAGAAATTAATCGTGGCGCTGTATCGATTCTGTCTAGATTTCCAAGAATAATTACTGGTTCTAGACTGGAAATCTATGTAGCCCCAATATCCGCAGGTAGACGCTTAATGTATACGGGGCCATGATAACAATCTATGTCCATGATCTAAACAGAATCTGTCTAGTTTTCATC
>JAPYZR010003513.1:0-19447 GCA_030522945.1 Trichopria nigra
CCAAAAAGCTAATTGTCTAAATCCACTGGACCAAAATAAAAGCTACTCAAAAAATGCAATGACAGATATATGTTGAAAACTACCTTGCGTCACGATAATCAGAATACTCGCAATGACATGTAATAGAGGCAAAAAACATTTCAGCATTTTTTCACTCCAGGACTCCAGGCAATAGTACAAAACATGTGCTCGAACCCCTCGTAGTTTCTAAGCAGCTAGCGCGGTTCTGCACGGGAATGGCTACTTAAAAATACGCGGTTGCGTCGTCCTTCCTCCTTGGACTCTTTTCCAGCTGAATGTTTACACGAGCATTGCCGCTGGCGTCACTCGTCGCATCGTTTAGGAATTGATTAAATTAGCAGCTCACGGGCGAACGCAAGCAGAGAGCGAACAAGTAACAGCAACATGGTTTCAGCTATAGAAAAAACAGACGAGTCTGTGCGAGTGTGCATGCCAGGCCGCACCTGCAGCAGCAACAGCAGCAGCAACACCGGCAGCTTCGTACACGCAGCGGATAGGATGAGTGTTACGAGTGTCGAGTGTCATTGCCCCGCGTGGCGTCTAGTAAGAAGCCATGTACGAGAATAGCGAGCTTGGCAATCGGCCGCTCCTCCCGTACGCCTATCTCGTACTGATAAAAATGTAGGTTAGTTTATGTCGCGCAATCCTACCTTTGACTTTCCATGATTTGCTTCGTACGTCACTTGCAATTAGGAATTTATTGAATGCGTGTATATTTATAGAATGGTCTTTTGATGTCATCTCAAAGATGTCTGTAAAGATTCATTAATTAACATTGCTCGGAACGTAGTCCCACTGGATGTGTTCCCAATTGGCGAATTTCCACGCCAGAATACCGACGTCACAATCGGGAATGCCGCACTGATTTCAGAAAAGGCTAATGAGACGGGGACATGATCCACGGGGGAATTACACCTAGAGCCAAGGTAAGATTAGATAAGGAGACGCGAGGAGAATCAACCGACGGAAACAACATCCGACCGCGAAAATGACCGACATGATCCTTCTCTACGAAACTCCATGGGCGAGGAGGTTATCTTATCTTAGCTCCTTCAGTTACACTGAGGCGCACTTGTTCGTGCGTTTCTTTTAAATAATCCGCGCCTTTGATCGGTCATTTGCAACTGCGAGGAACACTTTATGGGTTGTAAAGTAAACCTTAACCCGTATAATCCTGGCACACGCGTGACTCACGCCTGCTGACGTATCGCGAGATAATAACGTCGTAAGAGACGGTAGAGTGTGACGCCGACCGTAGCCCTGTGGCTAAACATTTTTCATGGCGCGGGCTTTCTCAAATAGTGTACCTTGATTGTATGACAAGTACTTTTAATCTTTTTTCAATAAATCCTCCTGAAAACCAACGAAAGTAGAATTATGTATTATCTAAAGTTGATAGGAATCGTGTCACTGAACAACACGTCTGCACCACGAATGGGTTACCTTAGTTGCAGAGTGTGGAATTATATCAGTTATGATTTCACAGAACCTGGTGCCTTGCGCCACAATAAGTCATGCAAATGATCTTAGCATGGTGATTCAAGAATTATGTTCATTTTGACATCAGCTAAACTTGATTTAGTAAATTGATTGTCTAGAGTGTAGTGTTTATAAGAGTTGTCTCAATCATTTGGCCAAGTAACGCTTGTCACATAAGGATGCCTCAATTTATGTGATTAATAGAGGACAATTTCATTGCGTATCTTTACACCGTGGGTGCAGAGTGACTAAGTAGATAAGGTAGGGAGATCCATTTCAAATTGAACAATATTACGAGCTAATGTCCCAATGCAAACTCTGACTATCAAAAAAAAAAACATGGCTTAACATTTCAGCCATCATGCGATAGAAAAATGTTATTTTATGTCTCTCTTTCGGTGAATGGTGGAATCCACGCGTGTAGTTTATTCTTCTCTCGCGTATTTGCCTTTCCTTTTTGAGTGAAGCAGAAATCGGGAAGGCCTCCGACGATGAGGAGACGTGAGAAAGCAGGCAAATCTCTATTTCGTATGGTCGGCTTGAGGCGCGCAATTGATTGGTGTACCTCTCGCAGTTTATGCATCATTATCTCGGAAATATATAGCGATACGTGCGCTACATAAAGCAATAAGGATTCCGTGATCGAAGGCTACCAAGCAAATAACTGTATTACGTTTGTTGCAATATCGCTTTTTCTCACTTTTTCGCACTCTTGTTTGTACCCCGGAGAGAATTTCTGTTTGTACACGTTTTATCGTCGACTCAAAGGCTAAGTGATTCGATTGAAATATGCATTTATGAAAAATCTTCATGTGATACGCTTGGACGTGATGCCATCTTATATTTCCCCACATCGTAATATATCTTACCTGAAGTATCCTGTCTTGAACTAATCCGTACAAGATACCAGTGCCCACCTACTGATATACGCAATATAAATTGAAGTAGGTGTAAAATGGTGATGCAGTTAAAAGCTTTTTGTAGGAAGGACAACAATAAAAGTTGAGAGGATACTCTGTATATTTGAATCAGCGAAAACCATCAGTGCGAAGGGGGTTAGTTTCACTATGAGATATCGTGTTGTACTTATTTGAGATCAAATAAGTTGGGGATGAAGTAATCCGCAAGATGGCACTGCTGTAAACTAGTTACCTCCCACGCTCTAGCCAAAAATCCCGAATGGCCAGGAAAATTTACGATAATTATAGAAAATTGACAGTATTCTATATTATTTATCGCGTTCCGCTACCGCTAGTATAAACTGTGCATATTACCTGCATGCAGTAGGAGGAGTAGGAATCTCATGAACAACACTAGCGTCACTGAGCGGATTAATTCTTGGAGTCTAAATAGCGGTACACGAATAATTCGCCAGTGTTATCTCCGTGGACTACGACCGACGACCGACTGATATTTTGATCGAATATGTTGTTAACTTCGGACATCCACCTCATCAATCTAGAAGGATTACTGTACCAGTCCGTATTGATTTAATATAGTTAGTAAGAATAAGAAAGGAAGCAAAGAAATCAAAATTGAAGATCCATAATTTTCATAGAGCAGACAATTTCGTGCTTATACACCATGCTTCACCGAGTCATTGTACTTGTACTAACTTGGAGTAAGAAACATTCGGCAGCTACTTGGAGAAGATTAGTGGTGGCATTTGCGATGTATCTTATTCTCACACTACTACTCAGTATTACGCTCAAAGCATAAGAAGAGTTTGGTAGCCTACGTCGTACAAGAAAAATTAAAATACCTAATGGAACATAATAGGTTGGAGAATTCAAAACTAGTAAATCAATTAAATGAACTCAAACAACTGCTGATACATTATGACATTCACTCTTTTACCCACGCTTCGACCTTCGACTCACTAAACAATTGTTATCCCTGTCCCTGACTATCGTTGCTCGTTTTTTGCAAAGATCGTGAAGCATTCGTTCTTGCCCAAAGAGACGCATTTAAATCCAATCTTGAGAGCTCGACTTGACGATTGGGGAGTAAAATGGTACGAAGGCAAGCAAACAAGAAAATAAAGCGGAACAAAGAGAAGGGCGAGACAAAGACGAAAAGAAGGAAAGACAGTAGAAGCGGCTCGAAAGAGAAAGGGAGGCAAAGTGGAAAAGGGAGACGAGGCGCGAGTGTAAACACAGGCCTCCACAGCCGCGAACAGCCGAGTGACATGCTTCCACCAGTTTCAGATTGCATACCGACTCCTTGTGGTCGCTCGTTCGCGGGATTACAATCATACGGTGGAGCAAGTATGGCCCAACCGACCGACCGACCGACCGATCGACCAACCAACCGACGTCGGCCTCGCTGATGTGTACATGTACGTAGGCCACAAGAGACCGATGGGTTGCTTCCACTGTGCCAACTTTGCACACTGGAGTACCGGAGTAACTAGAGGGATATCCGGAGTACAGAAAGAGAGGGTAACAGAAAAGGAGAAAAAAGAAGGTCTGCAAATCGAGGGATCCTTGGTTCCACGCATGATATGTATCGATCGATCACTCATCACCGAGAGATCGAATCGAACTCGTTCGTTGATGCCCGGTTCTTCGGTTCTGTCCGGCACATACTCATCTTACCATTTCGCGATAATAGAAATACGTACAAGGAAAACAGTCTACCGCAGCCCTAGGCAGACGTGCTGCCACTGCTCTCAGTCATCCGTACCTTATACCAACGTCGTGAGCCTGGCATATCGTAAAAATAACTAGCAAGGAAAAAGAAGTCCGGGACAATGATCGGTCGGCGATTACGAGGGGATACGAGGCACGAACATCATTCTCAATTTTCCGCGACCTTATTTCCCAGCCGAGGCGAGCTCTTCGAAAAAAAAACCCACCGTAACGACGATCGCTGATGATAGATCGTTCATCGATCTACCAATGACTTCGACGACATCGGTCGTCGTTATCCTGGTATATGGGAAAGCCCGTACATCCATTCTAGTTGGGGCCCGAGTCGATGTCAACCATAAAATCAAACTTAATCTATCTAAACTTCAAAGTAGGTTGAAGCCTGAGATTGACAAGTTCAAAATGTGACTTTCAATTTAAAAAATCATCTGCTTCTGATCATGTATACCCGATGCACCGATGTCGCCGGTAAAGAGGGATCTTGGGGTATTTTTAATCGTTTGCGATTCTCCCAGATTGACAATACTCTTTCAAGTCGAGAAAGGAGACACCTTTCAAGGAGATACCTCGTTATTAAAGTATCGACAAAAGAAGGCATTCACCTACAAGTATCGATTTTCATGTGATCCTACCGACCTACGCAGTCTCTCTTTCAGCGATCCATGGAATCTGGGATACGCGGCGGCCACTCGACCTCCTGTGCGGTCTCATTCGGTAGACTCGTTATCGGGAACGCCAAAAACACGCCAAGTGAAATCCAATTTTGTTTTAGACCGATAAGAAATGGAAATCTAGCAACGATTCGCGAAGGTTCGATGATGCTGAAAGGCTTATGAATGTGTGTCTACAGGAGATATGTATTTTGTGTATTCAAGGATATCCTAACAATTTGTTCATCTTCATTTTGGTTTTGAATTATTCTCTAGATATCTGGGGGAGGGAGGTAGTTGTAAAAGTTCTATATACTTTGGGAATTACGCTTATTCCCATATCAGAATAAGCAAAATATACCGTATTTTGTAAACATTATAATGTAACGTGTGACAAATTTCTGTACTAACCAAACAACAAATCATTTCTCTTTATACTGTGATCCAATGCTTGCCTGTACTTCATGAATTATTTGAATGTCCTGCAGCGACTTTGAGCAGAATTCACGTTCACGTGTTCACAGATAAGCATTTCATTCTATATGAGGTGGAAAATCAAGTTTGGTTGGTGTCGTTTCGTGGGATTGTGCATCCCATTAAATAATCTTTAAAATGAAATTAAATAATCGGAATATTTTATTCGCGGATACAGGAAATAATAAGTTGACCTAAGATGACATGAAACGATTAAAAAATCTTGAAACTAAATCTCATTATATACAATCTTTAATATTTTAAGTAGCCAATTTTTTTACGACTTTCTACGCATTGAGATCGCTCCAAACCTCGTTACCCGCACCGGTACGCCCATTCCTATTATAAATTCCGCTTAGCTATTATGTAAATTTTAATAGATTCCCATCGATCTTGGTATAATCGAAGTCTGCACCGAGTACGGCTAAAAATAATATTTATCGAAACGAGTGGAAAATTAATATGCCGTAACTCGTGGAACTGTTATCAAAAGCGTCCGAGCAGGTTTCACCTTGCAGCGCGCACTTATGTGCCCGAACTGCTCGCGTACCTGAAATAAAAGTCGGCTTGGCTTCTTCTTCTCTCGCGTCGCACCCGGCCTTAATGGTGCCGAGTACAATCCGGATTGTTGTCGAAGGCCGCGATCGATATCCAAGCACCGGCGACATTAGCGCGAGCAAAGCGACTAAGTGACAAAAGCGACGAAAAGGAATAAAATGCGTTCTTATGGAGATGGAAACCATTCGGGTGAAATCAGAAATGCTTTTAATACGAACAGGAATTGCAGATGGATTTTTTCTTTAATTCAACATAGTTGTCCGAGAAGTCGTCGCGATAATTATACCCATAATGGAGCCCTTTTACATCCGCTAACAATTCTCATTAAAAATTTCCATCGTTCGTGGTTCGTTTCCACGACCAAAACAATCATATCAGGTAATTGCGTGATACCTTGCGAACGTTCGAAACCAAGTAAGATTTAAAATCGAATAAAAATGCTGACTTTTCTACAAAAATACAGCAAGCGAAACCATTGACGCTTGAGGTTTTCTAATAATCAACGTTCCCGTTTGTCTCAGTTGCTAGCATCGAATATCAGATGTGGGCGGTGGAACTCTGAGCAAATCACAATTTCGTTTCACTTTTACAGTCAAGCGAGCAACTACGCAGTAGTTGGTAATAACAGTTGAGTTCGCTGCAACGAGGAACACAAGCCATGGATCGACTTGCAGCGCAAATTCCCGAGTCCTGCGAGCCAGATATGGTCGACACCGACACTGGATGCAGCTTGCCTCTCTCTCCCTCTCCATTTGCTCTTTCATTATCGCCTTCTAATAAGTGCATATTAATGCAATACGCTACCGCGGCTAGTTATCGTTGCAAAAATGCTGCGTCAGATTCTTTTTCAAGGGACTCCAGCGTTTCTTGCGTGGAACACATGTCAGAAGCGCTACTCGACGTTTAAAACGCAAATACAGAAATGCCGATAAATATGTCATTTTTATGTCGATATACGTAGCTCTTTTGCAACTTGAAAACGTCCCTTCCTTTTTCTTCCTGCGATATTTTTGTAAAAGGGAAAGTCGATTCACGAATCGCCTCCCCATACCACAGCGGCAGAAGATATTACTCAGTACTGCCATGCAGCGTCTGGCAGGGGCATCCTGTCCATCAAGGACACCTTCTATATACAGTGCTTATCCTCGCACTCTCGTAATCCGCCTTTGCCGGGCTGCTCTTGCGTTACTCCTCTTCTGCTGCACTCGAGAATCCATCTTCTTTCACGGGAACTTTCCTCTTGTTCCTCACTCGAGAACTCTGCAATAGACCACTACCCTGCCACCCATCGCCAAGAAGCCCTCCGAGGATTCGCTCGTCTCATCCTTCTTACTCTTTCGTCATTGCGTTCCTTTTGCTCTTCTCTACTGACCCTTGAATCCCTTGTTTTCGTTCACATTCACGAACTGCGAATCGAATCATTCACAACAAAGATTATAAAGCAAAACAAAATAATTGTGGTACTGTCACTATTATATAATAAACAATTTTCCAAACCTTGAAAGTAGTACAAGTATTATCGCTAAAATAACCCAGGGATATTCTTTCTATAAGTGATAAAAGATTTAATATTTAAAAAAACTTATAGCTAATAAACCACAACGCGAGTGACATGTTTCAAGCAACAACAATTAACCTATTGACAATACCAGTGACCAGTAGCCTATTGTTATCGTTCCTTTGCAAGTACGAAGACAAATTATCTTTTCTACCGTTTGTCCGTGATTGACAACCATCCATGTGGTTCAGTTGTAAATATATTTTTCGTAATAATTGTCTTGTCTAGTCAACCAAGCAGTTCCCAACGTCCTCATTCGTCACGCGTCATTAGGCGCAGACAGGTGGATTTGTAGTCAGCTAACGAGATAGAAACACGGAAGTCCAGCATTTCATTTGCCGCCAAGGATAAAGGGAAATGCCGATTCACTGACGACACACGTCAACGGTCTCATGTATGCGCGTTTCTCAACCCATTTCAGTTTCCCAAGTCCTGCAGGATTTTTCCTAATCGAACTTATCAGTTTGCCGCGGTTGTCGATCGTCCGCTGAAAACGTCAACGTTAACGTCAATGTCAAATTCTTCAACGACGACTTTCAGGTTCTGATATGCGACTGAATAACAGTAATTAATTGCACTGCGTTCATTCATGCAAGATTCGAACAACGATTTGCTAAATAAAGAAGTCTATGTTTACATTCCCAAAGTATCACTTTGGCTTCAGAACTATTTCCATTGAAGAATAATGCTCTCTCAATGAAGTCCCTGTTTCTTATTCACTTGTACTTTTGAGATTACAGATACGCAACATATTAAAATGTTACGTTCTATAAAAGGGTATGGAGTGATTTTTGTTGCAAAGATCCAGATCTCGATGTTTATTTCGTATATTGATCAATAAGGAGCCCGTCCCTCGTTGTAGGGCCACCCACCGATAACGAAATGTCCTGCTTCCAGTGATGTGTCCTCGTGCCGTTGCTTTCGGCAACACTCTGGGTCATATTTTACGAGTGCTCCGAGAATAATCGTCGAATCTAGCGGTACTTCATCGAGGCCCTCTTATGACCCTCGTTTATCCCCCAGGATGTCGATCGTAAAAGTCCGACTTGCAGCTAATTTACGCGGCCGCATGGTTAATTTGAGGAGGAAAGGATTGTGTAACAGCGAAATGCAGCAAGCGGTGCTCCAACTCCGCGCAGCACTCGGTACGTGTAACGTAGGCGAGAAGCGATGCCGGTCGTAAAGTCACTCGTAAACGCGCGGTTTAACCAGCAGTCGTCATCGGTAGATCGGCTTTTACGACGCCGTGTACTTGGCGCTATGATTTTCGGTTTCGTCGGATACGGAACTTGCGGAAACCGCGATCCTCTCGGCCGCGTATAGGAACGCCGAATTGCACCCTGCGCAAAGACCTGGAACCTTTTATTATTTTACCAAACGACTCGTTCCATCCGACCGTTAAATCCCTGAAGGCAGGTGGATTTTGCTCGCGGCTAAGAGATAACCTGGCTCAACGCTCGCCGGAAGACGAAGCCGCGTAAAAATGTTGAATGCTTGCAGGACTTCTACCTTTTATGGTCGCGGAACGCATAAACGCTTAAATCTGAATAAAAGTCCTGGCACACTTGTACCAAAATGATCAACAACAATTAACCACAGTTATCCAAAAGTAGTCCAGTAGTTTAATTGATAGTAATATCACAGCGTTGTTGTTTCTCTTTGCTTAACGAATTTCATCGCAATTATATTTTTTTCGGGCGACTTGAAAAAAGACTCGCCGCTCCGCCGTCGAGCTTCGACCACAACCGCAATTTGCACAGTTCCTTCGAGTTTCACCTTTTGTTCCTTAAACTCAGCCCAGTATTATCCAGCAGTGCGTTCAAAGAAATCTTAATTAAGTAAATCTTATTTTTGCATGTAGGAAATAAATTACATTTGCCCACGTATTTACAGTAGCTTTTGTCAATTTTTCATTTTCGTATCACCAATGACTTGGTTTCTCAATGACAGGGACTGGTTTTCTGCAGATAAAGTCTACTGCAACTCTACAGATTTTGCACCTATTATATTCCTATATTACTCATTGTCAATTCCATCGTGAGTAAAATCCACATCTACTTGGCTTTAATACCGGATATCATGGTTCTCCACTGATTCATGTGTCCAAACAGCCATCGATTTCCATTTCCCGCGATTTAAAAAATTCCCAACGATTAGTACGTCCATCTCGTATTCTTTCATTGCGTACAACGGCAGCAACTGCATTGCGTCACTACAATCGTATAGGCAAGATTTCCATTTCCCGCAAAGCCGTTCGCATGCACTTAGGCGTTGTCTTTTCTCATGCATCGACCCGCTGCGATTTCGCAACAACTTCGATAATTTGACGCGGTCTCTTCTCTTATTGAAATACGGCGCGAATTCCCTTTTACTCGCACCGATCGCGTGATCGTCCGGTCCTAGTCGTTCGAGTTGGAAGCAACGAGAATGGAAATATCTAGCACGCAGTTTCTCGTATCCTATAATCAAGCCAAGCGCACCCAAGCAACCGACACACCGGGCGAGAGAATCGTCGGCACCGATCCAGGCAATCCGCCCAGGCAGACCACTGCTGCCAATATATCCCAAGAATCCAAGAGTAGCGAATAAGTTACCACGATCCACACTCCTCGTATGCAATACCTTCATATATGACTTGTAATTGCAAAAGCAAGAAAGAAGATCATCGGCAAGTTTTCTTGAATATTTCTCCCGTTCATGAGCTCTCTCCCTCTCTGCCTCGCGCGCTCTTTCTCTCCTTCACTGCAGTCGATGAAGAACCAATTTCCGCTATCTTAATTTGAATCGGCGAACATTTCACCGATTCCTTCGGTGACCCAACTTTCGAAACACGCGCAACGAGCCTTTTTTCGATCTGCAAATATTTACGTGCATACGTTGGACACCTGATCGATATACCTAGTTATTATTGTAATTAAATATTGATCGAACAGATCGAAAATCAGGTGTTATCTGACCCGACTTTAACGGGTTAACATTAGTTTAATAGGCCTATTCATTTAAAAATGTTAATTAAAACTTTCGGCTGTAACTTAACCCAAATCCATGCCGAATCCTATTTGTTATTGTAGAGTTAGAAATTGCACGCCGTAAACTCTGTTTTGTTTATTCCACGTGCCACGTGCGTCGGGCTGACGCTGGGCTCTGTCAATCGATTGAAAACATTGCACTTCCAGGAATATATCAAACAACACTGGACATTGTGTCGTCCATTGATATTAATATGGCTTAATCCCATAATTCCTAACTTCACTCCAACGAAAGTAAACTCGATCTTTCTCTTTTCCTTCATCATTTTCGTAACTGGTATTATTGCTAGTCAATTTCTTGTGGAATGTTATTCTTCATCTCATTCCATACATGTCCAATTGAAATTAACGGTAATGCTAAAGTAAATCGGGATCCATAATAATTACTGATTCCATGCCTCCCAATATTTGCAATTAGTAATTGCTCCGTAAAACTGCATTACTTTGCTTTGATTGTCAAACGTGCACGCTTTTTAAGTATTGACCTGCATTTTGTAGTTATTTACCATTGCCACAATCTAACAAGGCAGTTTAAAAAAGCTGAAACTTCCTTAATCGTACGTAGGGGTTCCCCTTTACGTCGAAGATTTTCTCTTTTCCATTATCCTAACATACTTCTCCGTCACCTTAAGAGCGCACCATTACCAGATAGATGTAAAGAAAGTGGCAAGTACCTCACGATAGCAAAATACTCTGGTAGCAATCTATTCCGGCACCAGCATGTCTGAGGTAGTGAGGTTCTAGCCTGCACACAATTCTTTTCCTTTCATGATGCACTGCCGCAAGTAGCTAGTCGATTAGCGTACATAATTTTACGGGGTCGAACCAAACATTTTCTGCGATAGATAAAAAAAAAAACAGAAATAAAGAAAAAAGTAAGTTATAAACACAAATAATGTGGAATTAGCGACTAAATGGAACGTGAATTTGATTTACGCACTTCTAATCCATTTAATCGGGAGTGCTCGCATGAGCAATATTGGAAGGAAGTCGTAGGCGCCGGTGCGTAATATTTGCGAGTCAAGTCAGAATGATATAGAGACCCACAAATGCAGAGAAAGAGAAAGAGAGATAGTGGGTTCAACGCAGGAATAAATTCCTTCCAGTTCCGTTCGTCAATCTTTCTCTATTTTTTATTGCGATTGACAATGACAGAACATTACCATCTCGAGCTGACCCATTTACTGAGCTCGTTCCTTCAAAACTTTCAAGTCATGTATTATTTACAGCATTACCATTTTGATTAAATTGTACGAAGTGTAATAAATCTTACCAAGTTACAATTCGTCGTCGCGGACTTATCGGAAATGTCGTTCTCGCCTGTTTATCGCATAATTGGCGTACGTTTGTATCCGAGAAGAATGATATTCTTGCGGTGTGCCGCTTGTTCACATAATGGGAACACTAATGCTATTTGCATAACAATAATATCAGTGCAAAACTGGAAAATCGGTCCTGTACATGATGTATGTGCATCGGCGCGCGACGTTCCATAATAATTTTCACATTTTTAAGGCCAACGATTAACATAAAGCCTACATTGTTGCGATTGAATACTAACGACGATAGATCAAATGAATTCAGTAAATGCATTCTTGATTAAGATGATAAATAGACGAGTTAATTATAATAATAAAAAAAAAGCATTGAATAGTAATTAGGACAAATATTAAAAATATCGGCGCGTAATCACCGGTTGCTCTCTGTGAAGAGGCGACGGAATGAAGTCATGAGGTAGCAACCTCAACAACTTGCCAGTTGATACGAACAGAGAGAAGACACGCGAGCTTGCGATAAAGACACGACGTTATGCAGGCGTAATCCCCTTATATTATACCTCTTCCTTTATCACGATTGTGCTCCGTCTCGCTCTTTCCCTCGCGGTCGGTACCGACCACCAGGAGAGTCGCGTTGTATTGCTTTCTCCAATTTGTTTCTCGCGCGCGGGCCCCGATATTGCGATATTAATTAATCTTTTGCGCGCGATTCATTCATAGTCGCATGTGAATCACACTTTAAGTACCTCACAATTCTAGTTCTCCCCCCCCCCCCCCCCCTCTCGTATTATTCTTCACTTCTTGCGGCTACTTGCCATTTTGGATATGATCTACAGCAGGTGGAATGTCCTCGACCGATCCCATACGTTTGCCCGATATAGGTTGGACCTGGACCTTCCCTTCGATCGGCGCGACGTCGAACGTAGATGGTTCGGCCGAGTATAATTTACTTTTTGCGAACAACTCAACGAGTATCGTTACGATGTATATTTTCAATGTGATCGGCATGCGTCATTGTCGCGCTAATAAATTACTCCGCTCAATCATGGTGGTCTGGTCTGGTTTGCCGTTGGTTCGGCTCCTTTTTTTTAAATATATCATTATCGATTTTACGTTTCGCCTTGAAAAGCGTATATTTGTTGGTAATTCGTGACTCAACGCCCTGGGATCGGAATTTTTTTTGCAGGTCGTCTCGATCTTTTTGTTGGAATTTGCACCAAGTCTAAGGTGATCACAAGATATACTAAAAGAAAAGCAAACCGTATTTAGAACCTAAACTTATTTAAAAATGTGAACAACAAGAGTAAAGGAATGAAAACGTCAATTTTCCAAATTACAATTTGAACGGGGGTTGCGGTACCCCTAGCGTGTCACAAGCTAGAGCCGGGAGAAGCGACGGTGCTGTTGGTCACTCATTCATAACTGGAGAACCGAAACGAATCCAATCTTAATGGGACGACGCCCGGTTCTTCTTCCCGCGAGTCATTGGAGTGTAAGAATGTGCTGGTATATGCATGTACGATACTCGTGAACATGAGGATGTGCGCTTCAAATGGCCACTTCTCTTGGACCTCCTGCATAAATAAACAATCGCGGATATACATTATTTATACGGCAAGCAAACGTATAAAACCGGCTGTCAACTTGCGCGAATATGCGATTGTGAGCCAGCAGTTTTGTAAGTAATATATCGGCTTTAAAGTGCAGTTGCTGATAACTGATCGGATCGACGACAAATCGTCTCAATCTTGAAAGAAGCGATGTCGAGTTAATGCTCACATGACGTAACTTGGTTCGAGTCATTTTTTCAAGCAATTCGATGAGTATAATGAAGGTTTTTGTGAAACCAACGCTTCTAATATATACATTTTAGTAGATGTTCTCAATGACAGTTAAATGTCACCTCTTAAAGTTAAAAACCTTAAATTTAGACCATGAGATTTGGACGCACAAAACATAGATCAAACGGCGAGTGTTGAATGACGCCAATGATGCGAATTGCGAACGAGTCGTTGAGAAGTCTCTGAAACCGCGATGAAAGATCGAGGATCCAGCCGTCGTTATTGAGATTGGAGAAAAGATCTCGAAATTTTTGACACGCGTGGAGATCGGCATAATGTGCAGAACGGCAGCTGCCCACGCTTTTGGTACGCACCGACAGACTCGCGTACAGCCGCTATGCTTCCCCAAGGCTGCGCCCACATTTTCAATTAGCGCTGTCTTACCATTCCTTCCTTGTAGTTTTTTGCCGCCCCGAGTGCGCGCGACCGCCACGGAATCGTCCTCGAGAGGCTCGAGACTCGCTGCTTTCCAAACAGACTACCACGAGGAGGCGAAAGGGACTTGAACTCTTTCGCTGCGAAAGAAAAGGCGCAACGGGCGTGTCTCCTCTTTCTCGTGGAAATTGCGATCGAACGTGATAAGGTAAGCTAAAGAAAGGGAAAAAAGACGCGGAGAACGAACGAGTACATGCAAAAACGCACGTTCCTCAACGCGAAGAGAAAACAAAAGTTCCAACGTAGAAAAATTGATAGTCTGGATGTATCATGTCAATTGCATACCCGAAAGAGCGTCTTCTTGGTCGCTGGATCTCATTGATCGATAAATCGAGCTTCTATCGCAAAACCTTGGCAGCCCGGCGAGTTATCCAATCAGCTTAGGCATAAATAAGGTCATCCTTGATAAGCTTGACAGAGAAAGATAGCATAAGAGAGAAAGATTGAGCGAAAAAATGGAATTCTCGTTGAGAAAACGAACGAAATGAAAGTGAAAGAGGGAGAGTGCAAAGAGCCTACGCGGACACGCGCTCACGATAAGGGTAAGGTCGCGATCGGGACGTCCGTGTCAAAGACTAATTGCCGAGAGAATCGATTGATCAATCGCGCCCGCAGGGAGCCCGACGTTTCAAGGAGCCGCGTCGGTCACATCCGTCTACTCGCGCGCGGAAAACGCGTGGCAAGGATCCGCGTCTTGATAGTCCTTATTGGAGCGCCGGCCGCACCGGGAGAATAATTGGCGAAGGACGAAAGGCCTCGATAAGGCGGCACTGCCTCGTTAAAATCTTCGTCCCGCGCTCGTAAACTGAAAAAATATATCTAGCTGCATTTGCATCGGCTTTCTGCGTTAACGTTTCGTACGAGCGGAATGTATGTAAATCCACCGAAAGCGCGCGAATAAATTTCCGAAGAAATACGGACGCGTCGGATCGAGGGTGAAGTCAAAATGCTTTAATTAAGTTTCCCCTATGTGACTCCACTTTTCCATTGCACTGAACACTTGTTATTCATGTGACATGTTACAGAAATAGAATCGTTACAAACACGCTTATACCCCATCTAAACAGTTCGTGGAATCTTCAAAGCTAGGGCACCTAATCCATCAAGAAGGATCTAATGTCCGGCTTCTAACTTGTGTTGTGCTCTTGTCAGTTTGAGATAATATCCCAATGTAGCGTTTATCGTTTCATTAATATTCCAGGAATGTTGCAATATCTTATTCGATATCATTTGACATAGCAGGTGTATCCTTGACGTTATGCGTTATAACTCATTGTAAAAGTTATATACCTAATATCTTCCTCGGATGCTCATACACAAGGCTAGCAGCAGTAATCGTCTCACATAAGCACCGATCTTTATCATTGTTTGTCAAATTTTGTGACGTTGGAAAGTGCTTGACGTCGGAAAGTGCTTGAAATAGTGGCAAAGCCGAAATGGGGAGCCAAGAAGTCCCAAACAGTTTCGAAAGGTGTATGAGCCTAATTCCAACCTTTTTAGCTCGCACTTTGTCACAAACATTTTCGGCTATGCTCTACCTCAAGAAGACTAGAAACACGAGGTCTAACAAGGGTAGTGTGAGTATGGCAAGATGTGGCCCGTGACATAGGCGGTGAGTTAGAAATTTACAGTGTGCAGTAGGTTTCTGCGAACACTATCTATCTCTTTGGGTTGGTGGAATTAGATAGTCCTACCCGTTGTAGAGTATGCTTTTAAACTCCTCCAATCTCCAGTGTGAATTTCTGTCATATTCACACCATGCCACAATCACCCTTGTTGGACCTTCTATTTGTAGTCTTCTTGCCCAATTCGTCGGGTACAGATCAGTACGCGTAGGATGCGGCAACATGCCAAAAGATCAAAAACCTCGAAAGCCTCATTATAAATTGGCAACCGTGGTCTATTACTGAGCTAGACTTACCATTTCATCACCAAGATAACTATGAAAAGAACTAGAAGGGATCGCCACTTACCTGAAACAGAAAATATGTCAACGTTATTGATAATCTACTATATGAATATATTGTACGATAACAATTACATAGCTAATCGCCATTCTATTAGAAAACATGCATCACAAAGAATATTGTCAGTGCTATTGTTAAGGTAATTGGATAAAAAAATTTGTGTTAGTTTTCGATTAATATAGCAGCACACATTATTTTCCAGGACAGTGCTCTTTTTCTCGAGCATCATCAGGGAAAGGTGCAATATTGATTTAAAAGGGTGCACCTTGAGTACAAATCACCCTCAATCTTCCGATCTTCCTCGGTCACTAAAGATATATCTCTAATATCAACTTGGGCCTGAATTGACGGCAAGTCGACGATCTCAAATAATCCGCTGAATTCGAAGTCTTCCCTCGCTGGTTGATCGGTAGGCAATATCTCATAGAGTAGCCGACCTGTGTTTAGCCTATCACGAAGTGGATGTCCTTGTCGTGACCGTGGGGCTAATTGCCAGTGGAGTACTCCGGACGAGCTCAAAGACGCGAGTCCGCCGAGAGATGAACGAGACGAAAGAAGAACGAGCTCACTATCAACAGGCGGAAAGAGGTCGAGAGACTCGTCGAGCAGCTGAGCGAAAACAGAGACGAAGAGGCGCTCCTCGTGACAAGGGGTAATCCAAAAGGTGTTTAGCCTCGGGACATTGGCCATAACGCGTAAACTGAATTTCCGCTGCATTTCACTTTCGTATATACAACATACATGCAAACGTCGTATAAACTACTTTTCAGGGCTTCCATGGCTTCCTTAAGAAGAAAAATCGATTTTAGCGGAATGCTGCATCGGAGGAAGGAACACACCTCCTCGAGATTCTTTCATCAAAGGGAACGCAAGAAGCAAATAAATCATGCAATTGTAAAAATGCGCAATGACCGGCGCGACACGCCGCGACGTCGTGCAACGTATTAAAACCACAAATTTCCTCGGCAGCTAAAGAAGAAGAGTGCCGGTGACGGTGGCAGTGCATGATAAATACGCTTCGGGAAGTCTCCATTTTTGATACGAGAAATCCTCGTTATAAATCACGGGTGCGCGTATACGCGATATTATTTAACTCGTTACTCCACCCTTAATTAATCTCAGTGTCGCGCCTCGAGATAAAACATTCGACGAAAATCCTCCGTGCGGATGATTCTTATCGGCAACGCAAAAATCCGAACTAACCGGTTCTGCGACCTTCGGCACGTTGACTAGAATAACGTGAAACTGTCCCGCGGGGGGGCAACACGCTCAGAAAAAATCAAATACGAATACGCACTCTGACGCTACTCTCTCGCGCAGTAAGACTTTGCACAAAATATAGAAATGCTTTATGCTCGGCCGAGCACGACGTTGAGACGAGCTGACTGTGTAGCAACGGGTGTGGATTATTTCTCTCTCAGGCGGCAGTTATGGCGAATTTGGTCGAACAACACATTTAGAAGCAAAGCGAAGAAACGAGGACGATGATTCGTCGAGGGACTCGTGTGCTTTTGTCTGATATTTACGAAGCCTAATCTGCTGCCCAACAAACGCGATAAAACAGGCGTTAAGTTTTAAACGTTTGTTTTTCAACGTTTCAGTGAAAAAGTCTTGAGCATTATTTAAATTTACCGAAGTAGAGTTCAACGATAAGGCAAGAGGAAAAACAGCACTCAGGAAAAGGAAGTAAAAAATACATGGCTTGTGTGCAAGAGACGAGAAAGAAGCAGAAAAATAAAGGGCGCACAAGCAGTACGCGGAAACTGCATTACCGCGAATGCGGATTTCTCGCTAAGAGTACCTCCGTAAATGTAAACCCGCTGATACGTCATCGATACACCGTGAATATTTCTTGGAAGAGTCAAGCTACGAAGAGTCTATCTGACGAGTCCCTTACCGCCTGAGTTGTAATGACTGCTATAGCTTAAGAAATTCAACCTAGCATTCGCAATTGTCATTAATTTTTCTATTCACTTCATCGTCACGAATACACCGTAATCTTTGATATATTACTCGATAACCTCCCAAGTTCACGAACACAGCCCAAGACTCGACCCATTGTGCAATAAATGTCGATCGTTACCTCAGTGAGTCACACGTTGCAAGAATAATAATAATCAATCATCTAAAAAATACAATTCCTCCATATACCAAAGGTGACAGATCTGAATGAAAGAAAATACTAAAGTTCAATCTTGGTAAACAAAGTACCTGCCCTGACCTCGATTGGACAGAGGGATAGTCCAGGCAGGGTGACCAGATATTTGAAATATATCTCCTTATATCATCTGTCTGATCATTACGAGTCCAGAGATGCAAATTCAGAAGAGTCAAACTCAGTGCGGGGATTTTGCAAGAACATTCTGGTCAGATCCAATCCTGATAACCGATTGACTAACGAATGCATGCCATTTATTAACTCCGCTTCGAAGGACTCGGACTAATCTTTCAGATAACTTTTCCAAGATGGATGTTTCCTGACTTTGTACAGGAAAGGAAACCGAACCAGGCGGTAAGATATCGATAGGAGGGGCAGGTGACGATATCCGCACCGAGTTTTCAATGAAGACCTTATAAAGGTAAAGTTCGCCGAGCCGCGCCGGCAGACGGGTCTTCTACGGCACAGTTGATGTAGACGCTGAAAAAGCGGGGCTCGATTCATCGGAATAGAGAGTGCCCGTACCTCTCTTCTCCTTTTACACGTTCCCCTCGCCAATGCTAAGAGTGTAATAATGTGCTAGCCGAGTCTTCCATTGCCCCCTTCCTTCATCTCTTCATCTGCCCCTCTCCCCCTAGGGCCATCCTGCACCGCAGAGTGATCGATTAATCACGGCGACGCGAACGATCGATACGGGTTGTGATGCGCCATAAACTGTAAGGTAATCCGTACCCTGTATACCGACCCGCACGCTATTCACTTCATAGACCTACTCGCTAATATATTCTTTGTCGAAGAATGTCACATAGAAACCTTGTACATTCCAAAGTAAGAACTTGTTTCTAGTTTTAATTTTATTTTTCATATTGTCATGCCTTGATATTCAAAAGTAACATATATTCAAATATTTGTTACTATCCGAAAAAAGCAATTACCAACAATTACACGAAGCAAAGTGAATTCGTAATGAACAAAAACGTACAATGGAAATAATTGACTCTATATGCCCTTAAACGAATCAAGCCCAAGTGTCGGAACACACGGGGCTTTTTGTCGCAACGTGATGAGCAGAATTCGCTTTCGTGCACGTGGCCGGGGCTTTAGGCACGGTCTTATACACATCATCATGCAGGAGGCTCCTTGCAAAAAGAATTTTAGGCTCGTCCACTAAGGGCATCGCAATTCCGGCTGATATTCTCCACCGCAAAAATGTGGTTCAGTTACCGCGGCGTGCTAAAAAGAACCACCATCATCATCTCTATTGTCATCGCCTTCATAAATAATATTATTCCATCATCGTGTCATCGCTAACGCCGACCATTACTACGTACCTTCGCCAATTACTTATC
>JAPYZR010003514.1:0-14059 GCA_030522945.1 Trichopria nigra
TTTTGTATCAGCCAACCGTTTTAGCGACTATTTAAGGCTCGCCTCGTGGAGATTGTTGCCTAAAGATAACGCTAATTAACAATTCAACAATAAACGTCAGAAATACAATTATTTGGTTATAAGCTGCGAGCAATTCGAAATTTTAAACCGTAACAATAATGCATTGAATAATAATGATGATAATATATTGATAAGGGTCAATATTGATAAATTGTTTAAACCGTTCGGTTGAATTCTACAATTTCACAATATTCTTACTATGTTTACATGAATTTCATTTTATGCTTTCGTTTAATCGGAATGGAATTCACGAAAAGCATATTTTAGGTTTGAAAAAGTTCAAAGTTCCTTTTTCAATCGATGTTGTCCTATAACATGATCAATAAGTCCCTTGTCCCCTGAAATGCTCTATACAAAAGCAAGTACAGTGTAGCATTGTGCATCGGCGATGGTCTGGTAAGCTGCGAGTTCGAGTGTTGGATTTCTTTGGCCTTTCATTCCCCAAGACAAAACCGCAGGAAAGTCGTGAACGACCGTCCGTATGGTTATCGGTTCTCGGAAATCTGGCTCTTTGGCATTGGTTCTTGCGATTCAGGCTCTTCCTCCGACTGATCCAGAGAGCTCTTATCCTTCTCGGTCTTGTGTGTATACACATATTTTCGCCTTGCTTCTTTACAAGATCCACCCAGTCCGATTTTCTCGTTCAACCTCAAGCTCGGCCTGGGAGACCTTCGACCGATGCGATGCAACCTCGTATTTAATTAGGTCTAATAATTTATTACCGCTTGGGGAGAAGAGAGATGCCTCATTCTTTTAACGACTCGACCCATCCTCGAACCGATGTTCCACCGAAACGGAGAGTGTCGTTCCTTCGTTTTGCAGTCGCTCTTTTCAATTAGACTCTTTTTTAGGGTCTTCAATTTCGTCCTGTACGATAGACCCGGTTGATTAACAAGAATCGATTCGGGTATGCATTTCGGAGCTTTAATTTGCTGGGATTCGCACTCGCGGTGTGCCGGTCGGGAATGTTAAAACTGGAGAGAACCGAGAGACGATCCTCCAGAGCCGTGAGATTTAGTTGCTTGTTGCATTTGAAAAATTGCAGCATTGCAGGAGTAAATGAGAACCCTGCTCATACTGTATGAACCAGCATCGTATAGGTAAATCCACCTCGGGGATTAGGTCCCTGCAAATACTCGAATACTGACTTGTTGCTTTCGTAAATTGAAATTCATACGTAAAATTGCCTTTGTTTTCATTAAGAAGATTTGGCTCATTTGTCAAGCGATAGAAACACAGAATTCCCTAATCAAGGATGAGAGCAAAGGGTGGTCGTACCAAGACATTCTGCGAATTGGACATGTGTTTCCCTCACGCGTCGTGCACAGTCAGCCGCGGAAATTGCGGATGACATCTCAGTAGGCGATTGCCCTATAACGGAAGACGCACGTGCTCGTCTGAGACGTTTCCTCCGTGACGACGCTTTAGCGCCTAGGCCTTCCCCTTTTCCCTGTTATTTGGCTTCTCCGTTTTATTCCATTTCATATTTTACGATTCCAGGAATGTATTTTCTGAAAGTGTCGTTCAGAAATTACGACTTGTCAAAGCTTGGCATAGTCGAAGCTAGCGAATGACCTTTATTGTCCTCACTTGCAAGATTATTTTTAATCATTTTTACGAATATTCTTTGGCACATTTTACACGAAAATTAAGAACTCGAATCTATATTGTTTTTTCCATTGATGTACCAATCCTTGTACAAGCGTTAAATTGGATGTAACATATTTCTTCATCGACAAGTAAATCGCAATCAGGCCTCGACCAGTGTTTGACTGTTTGTGTTGTCTTGTTCTGATCAAGAAACGGGCCTTAAAAACAAGAATGAAGACAGCAAAGATGAAGGTGGTATTTTCAACGATGATGACAAACTCTGCTCAGAAATTATGCTTCCACTGTTTCTACTGTTTAGATTCAATTCCACGGAGATAGCTCGTATACTAAACTGAAGTGCGATATTCGCCATGTATGGACTATGATCCAATGTAATTAGTCAAACGTAACAGGTAAATTTTTATTACTATCAAACAAATCCAAAAAATCTGCTTGTAAACGAAGGCGACGCAACCTAGAATTAAATAAAACGACTAAAAAGTAAAAAGTCGAGCGTTCAGCAAAGAACAATAGAAGCCCGGGGCATTTTCGCGGATCGTGCAGGTATTTGTGGACCCGCCCGAGTAAAACAAACACGGTACGGTAATTTAGCGGTAATTATTGGCTGCAGCCTTCCATCTCCCGACCTTACTCTTCCCTCCGCCCTTCACCGTTGGCAATTTTCTCTTGAAGTAATCCAGCATCCAGTTAGAGGTTAGTTCGCCTCCTCGCGTAAATACTCCTCTTATATACTTACATACGTATATGTATGTATACCCCGTAGACACCGTAACGCGAGGCTTATTTACTCAGCACTTGGATTCTGCGCATCGATAAGTACACGCGCTAATGCGCCGGACTGCCATTACCGTCAGAATGCATAACCGGACTGTGCGAATCTCCAACATCCATCCCTCCGTCCTCTGACGATGCATAAGGTCCGAGCTGGGCATTCTTGGCCAAGCAGATGAGAAACTGACGATTTCGCCTGGTGCAATTACGAATTATTAATCCGTATCGATATTAACATCGACTTGTAACTCGCTACGTAAATTACATACAACCCGCAAGGATGCCCTATCAAACGGGCAAGCTTATTTACGAGGATGTTTCGTAGCCTGGAAGTAACTTTCGACTTAAGTACTGACAATATGATGACGCATGTATGATTATCGAGAAATGGCAGAACGTCAGATTTATTGTGATATGAAATATAATATTATCCCGTGAAATACTCATCCCAGCAAACACAACGAGTAATAATTATGTCACAAATATATTACATTGCGGTTGACGGGGATGTCTTATAACTATAAAATATTTTAGACTTAACGAAGTTTGGGTCTGAAAGTTACGTCAATGTCTGGTTTATAATTCAAAATTCCTCATACCACTATTATAGTTAGATTTTGTCAGAAGTATCAGTAAGTAAATAATTAGATGATTTTTGTACATTACATCCCTGAATTTAAGTCATTTATATACTGATTACGTCAGTAATTTTATGGATGAAACCTAGATATATATATATATTTTTTAAATTGAATTCAATTTCAAGTACCACAGCTAATATATTTAACATTGCACTGGACTTGAAATAACTTTCGTTTCCCTAGTTCGACTTGGTTTTTCAAAAGTTTGCCGCTGACATTGCATCATTGCGCAGTATACGAGTAAAAAGAGACGCTAATACTAGTAAAATAACGAGAAATTTCGAAAATAAAGAAAAAGCTATATTCGAATTGTCTTGTTCATTTTTTAAACGATTTATTTGTCGATCGCATATTATTGTGTTGATCATGCTCAGGCATATTTAATTTCTTGACCTTAAAAATTCAATATTTTTAAAACTGAGTGTTAGTGAGACGGTTAATAAAAAAAACGCCATTAATTAACGTTTCGGACAATATTATGGCCCTCTTCAAAAGTTTATTATCTAAAAATCAATATGACTTAACAAAAAAAAAAAAAAAAAAAGAGTAAAAAACCGGTAATGCAGATACAGTATACAATAATGACCATTACAGAAAATTGTTGGAACCTTATATATTTTCGGCATTAACAGTGACCGACAACCAGATTATATATTTATTGTGTAGAATAAAGTACCAGATCCAAAAATTATGAAAAAAAAGGATTAAAATTTAACGTCATTAATATTTTTTATTTTTTTTATTTTTTTATTTTTTTTTTTTTTTAAATAACCGCAGACTACTTTTGGTTATGTCTTTATAATTCAGTCGGTTTCTTAATTGCAACTAAGCCTTTTTCACATCAAATTAGCACATCCTAGTGTAAAGCCATATTCTGCTGCAATAAGCTTGAGCTGTTTGACAATATGACTAAAGATTTCAAAATTTCATACAAAACAATCTCATATTTAATTGAACATCTATTGTTTTGAAATATATATATAGGTTTCTCATCTTACAAAATTGTTGGTGAATTTAAAAATGGGGAGATTTAACAAACGTTTAAATTGCAGAATCACTAAAAATTATTCTTACACTGGATAGCATCAAACATCGAGTTTGCACGCGACGCGAAGACGCTTCGATTCTTGTTAACCCTTGGAGGCCTTCCACGAAACGTACTCTTACATGCCTTTCCTTTACAGCATTCTACGTTGGCTGATTTATCATAACGGGCGTCCCAGTATCTCGATCTTGGCGAATGTGCATGCTTGATTTAGTTCTACACGCTGATCTATCATTATTACCTCGATTGTAAAATATGTATCCAGGAATTCGAAAAGATTTTTAAGTCAAATATATTTCTTTTCATTATTTTTTTTTTTATTTCTTTTATTGATTTTTTTTTCTTCTTTTTTTTTTTGTGAAGTATAAAATGTTGAAACTTTTCATACATTGTCTAAACGAGAATTACACTTATATGGAGTAATAGTGGAGTTTAGGAATGTTTAGTTTCTTAGTAAATTCTTGGTCCTTTTTCAAGCTTATTACTTTTCGCGATAACAGTTATCGACGTTTTTGAAGAAGGGCAAATCCCACAAAATTCAAAAGATATTTCTATTTATGTAATATACTCGTTACTTTCTAATATTAGCAAATGTTAGTAAAAGAAGAACATATATATTATACATATTATTCTCAATTACTTTTACTGATTTTGTGAAGTCTGCGTTTTTTATATTTTTGAGGTTTTTCTTTTTTTTCGAATTGTACCAACATTTGAACTTGTTACCATAAATTTATTACTTTTATAAGAGTACATCAAGATTTTTTCAGATCTTTACCATCGCTCAATTAACATAAAAATTTGTTAGAATCCTTCGAATAGCTTTTAATGTATCATGTTAATCACGAGGCATGCACCTTTCGATTGACGAATTGGGAGATGATGTCGGTCTGGAAAAATGTTGATATACTCTTAAAATTGCAATATATATATAGAAACAAGTTCAGAGATGTATGCCTTTATTCACAAGTTCACAAAAAAATGTATAAATCCTTGACGTGGAACGACCCTCTTAAGCTTATTATAACGATCTTTTCCATTTCAGTCATGACATTAAAATAATAATTACGGATTAAAATATAGTGTTTTCATGATTCTTGTCTATTTTTCTGCCCACGCCGTGAATCTTTAAACACTGTCATTTTTAAATTAATTGATGTATTGGTTCGTCCACATTAAAATGAATTTGTCAGGACGAAGAAAAGGACATGACGTTCTTGTGTGACATATCACAATACACCTGGAAATGTTATCAGAAATGTTGGCTGAAATTTAGTCATCATTTGAATGTAAGTATTCTTAATGAATTCTCATTCTAAATTCTTTAAAAGCCTTTGGTAAAAGTTGGTCGTTTGCAAAATAATTTTAATCGAAAATTTAAAAAACAACATTAATTTTACACCATATTATAGTATCTCCGTCCCTGAACAAATAATTAAAAAATGGTTTTCTCGATTGAAATCCTTGAATATTTACTTGAATTGATGAAGTTATGACTTTCAAACACAAATTGAGAATGTATAATAATATATTATTTCTCGCATTTCAAATATTGAAACGATTTCAGTATTCTTAGATTCCAGATGAAAGTTCACACTCTCAGGCTCTTGCATAATTTTCTGTTTACTTTAAAATAGTTTTTACGTGTGCGTGTATGTTTTTGTCATTCAGACTACATCATGTGGTACTTTTTTTACCTCGTTACAAATTAAACATTGGTCGCTAACTATTTACATTGTCCCTCTCGTTCACTTTTGCCATTACGTACTTTCTGACACTCGAATATTTTCATTCATTTTTTAACACAAACATTCGACTGAAAATACACGAGTTGCTGGACGTCGATGTTTAAACAAGTGTTTTGGAAATTTGAGTTCTGCGTTCGCGCAGTTGCTCGACTGAAATTTTGTCAAGATGAGGGTAGGCAGAGACTCCTCTTCTCATTTCTCGTAATGCCGCGTTATTTGACTAAACAGAAGAAAAAAAAAAAGTTGAAGAGTCTCGGAGCCATCGATGGGATGGCGGTTACTTACCTCTCGTCATGGTGTGGATGGACAGGACACGTGAGCATGGCTCGAGTGTCGTTTACACATCTCCTGCGTATTTGTGTAATCCGTCGTCGTGGAAAACCGGTAGTCTTGTAAGTCCTCGACACGTCTTCGCTTCTGATGGATATCGTTACCTGACATTCTCTCGCCTTGTTAAGAAGTTCGTTGAATTTTAAGAAAAACGGGCCTTTTTTTATTTTGCGCTAACTTCGTCACGCACGGCACGCACAGAGTTTGCTTTCCAGAACGGAATATGTCGTACTGTTTGCGCATTCGGAAACAAGGGTCGAATACAAATCGCTTGAGAATTAGTCATCCTACGGATCGTGCATTTTCTCCGATAGCATCACGTTGACTTTTTAATGGTAAACAAAAAGTTGGTGTACAGTTGAATGAGTCATCTTATATAAAGATGAGCCTAAAACTTGTGCAGAATAAAAAGGCTGTTCATAATTTTTAAGATTACAGTCTTGAAATTTGCATGAAGTGAATTTAGGTGAAGCTGCATTTGCATCAAAGGTGTGGTCTTCTATTCGTCCATTCATTGGTGAAGACGAGATGTAGGTCTCAAAGCCTTCATCATTGACCATGTACAAGTAGCACTGCTGAAAGTAATTGGAAAGACGATTTTATGTGCTTAATATAGTCAGTATCTCAAGGTAATAAACCATGAGGTCTTAAGGTTATAGCGACAGGATATCGCAATATATAGTATGCAGCAAAAAGGCGATAAATTCAAAATTGAATTTATCGCATTCGCAAGAAGCGACACACGCCGCCCTGGCACATAGTAATCGTTGAATATAGCAATAGCTGCGATTTACTTATATACCCGGCGTGCATGAGTTTAGATACATTGTATACTATCGTGTTCAATTCAATTAATCGTTCGTATGCAAAAAGTGCTAGATTTCGATTTGATGTTGTTGTAATGTTTAAAACATATACCGTAAACGAGCACAGGAGTATTTACTTATTCGACCCTTGACGTAAAGAATAATATCTTAAAACGCGAGCATATGTATCGGCGTAATTACATACGTGTGCTCGAAATCAACGGCTGTTGATAATAATCTAATTACATTTATATATTCGCGCACATGTGGGTACAAGACGTTGTCGACACCAGTAATTACGTTGCCAAGTAACGTAAATATATAATGTAAACGAGGTGCTCGAAGCGAGTCCAATTATTATTTAAGTGAGAGAATCGGAAGTGGAATGATCGAATGAAATTGTCCGTACATTTGTATGAGAAATTCAACCGGCGCACGGATGTACCAGCAAATTATACACCTATACTTCATTCTTCGACCATAGAGAAAATGGCGTATATACTCGAGAAATAATTAAGTGCTTCGTATTAATATCGGAGTATGTTGACGTAATTAAACGTAAAAGTGATCAAATCGTTGATTGAATTATCCAGTCAAACACAAATGGTGCATTATTATGAATGCCAGAACTGAAAAATGAATGAAGTATTGCTTATGATTAATTTCACATAATTCCTGACGCTTTATTATTTTATGTCAATATTAATTATTACAATGAAAATTGCGCCCAATTCATGAAATATGTTTCTAATAAGATCTTTTTATCCTTTTCAATTATTCAGGATATTTTTTAGTAGGTTATAGAAACTCGTCTTAATTCACACTTTAAGTAGGTCGAAAAATGAAGTTATTTCTCACCGCCGGACGACGGAAGAAGGCCGTTTTTCTTATAGCCCTTCCACAGAGCAAAAACACTAATACATGCGTTGAACGAAAAAAAATGAAATGTTCAAAGTGAAGAAGTAGATCAGAGATCCTGATCTTCCATATAAAAGGGGTATCCATCATCGGGCCAAATTCGCGATCTATCAAGAAACACATACATATGTTTGTCTGTATATATTGATATGAATATATATACTTGTGTGGGTGCGCGCGTGTGTGTGTATACGTATGTATACGCACATATGTGTGTATATTCGCCGAGCATTCCTTGAGGTGTTAATGCCTCGTTAGGGTCGTCTTTTTATCGGCGTTCCTCTCCACAACGAGACAAGAACGAGATTGGCCTTGAACGTGGGAGGAAAGAGAAGGGTCTAACGCGAACAGGATGGTCAGAGTGCCTTTCGAATCTTCTTCTCTTCGTCTCTTCTTCCACACTCTTCCAAATACTTGTTATTCCTTCCTTGCTCTTTCTACTTTTGTGTAATTTTTTTACTCCCGTCCCCGCACCCACCTTATGCATTTCATATTCTCTTCCTTTGCGAAACTCTCGTTGCAAAATATTCGGCTGTATTTGTTTGTTTTTTTCCCTCTTGGCTTGTTTCATTTGTTCTGTCTTGAACTTATTTTGCACTGAAGTACGAATTTATGGTTGAAATATACGCTCGCACGTACTGAAGGAATGATACCACCGTTATTGCTTGTTTTGAAAAGTTTAAAAATGTACTAACAATAAAGAAGAAAAACAAACTATCTTTTAGGATGTGTTGGAATTCTTATTCGGTTCTTCGCGGTGACTAACAGTTGAGGATGAAAATAGTCCGTGTATTGAATTCCAATAGGCCCGATTCATTCCCTGCATTTAAATTCTGCTTTTATAACGACTCTTCTTTCATGGCCTATTTCGCTTTTGTATAGTGGATTAAATGTATTGTTCATGCGTAATTTATAACAATAGATAAATTAAGCAGATCATCTACTAAAAACTCGTACGGTTGACCTACCAAGGAGTTCAGATCTCAAATGCTGCAGTGGTCAATTTTATTGTAAAACTCGGTTTTATAACCTTCAAAACTGAGCAGCCAGTGTGAAACGTATACCTTTAGGTATAGCTATTTTCGAAAATGCCAGTGTGTGTTTAAAAATGGCTTTTGATCGATTATTATCGGATCGACTTTCCAAATGCACATATTATGTACCTGTATACATATTGAAAGGAATTCGCTCGCTGCTTCTTTGGTCAGGATTTCTGACGATCTTCTTGGCCTGATGTACAGTCCGTTGCATCATGTGGGTATATAGCCTCCTTACTGTTCAAGTTTGCTCAATCTCCAGGCGTGTGTACCGCTCCATTCATCACTGAAGGCGAAATGGGACGAACGAGCGATCTTTCGGACGCTCAACAAGTTTTTGCGTTTCCGCGGGTATAAGGCGGGGAAAACGATTCACCACAACTGTAACTCGAGTGTAGTTCCTCTTTCCCTATCTTTTTATCTTCTATCCGTTGAAATGTGCCTGGATACACCTGTTGCTTGTCTCTTTTTGCGTTTTCGAGCTTCTTCCTTCGATTATACGCAGCAGAAAGCTGATGAAGACGTACAGATCTTTCGAGGGCGCTGTCATTTCGTTTTTTCACTCGCATTACTCCTGTCTATACCTACGACTTTATTGAGCCTTTAGAGGTGGATACTGGTCATTTGCCAAGTACCAAGTAATTAACAATGAAGATGAAGTCAATTTTTTTTTAATATCTATTACTGCGTGTAATGTTAATGATTGTATTACTTTGATGAAAATGATATGATTATATAGATGATAATATCCGATGTAGATCAGTATGATCGTGGTTTTCATTACTTCAGTATAGGTAAAGCACCGATCCAGTAATGCTCAGCATCCACGACGATGGAGTTGCAAGCGATCTTAACAATGGCTGCGACTCTTATGGATATTGCGCATGCAAAAAAATTCATCACATTCCATTTTACAAAGCATTTTTTGATACTGTAATGTTTTTCCTTCGATGAACAAAAAGCTCCCATAAAAAACCTCGTTATACCTATTATCCCTCACCCTACAATTGTCAAATTTTATCGACATTCGCAATTTCCTTGGGCCACCAACGGGACATTATAATTGAAATGCGAATCGATTTATGCTTTCGCGAAATTTCAATGAGGGCCGAACTGCGGCAATCTCGGATTCGACCATCAGCCGGGGAAAAAATTGGCACGCAAAGTGGCGGCCACGGAACGTACATATCGGCGCGGCGAGGCGGGCGGCAGATTGCGAGACGTCCGAGAGAGAGAGAGAGATAGAACGCTAAGAGTAAATGAGATCGGAATAGACATTATCGGCCTTCGTGAAAGAGCGCATACGCGGGCATGGCAAAGAGGAGAATTGAGAGAAGACGAGCGAAATGAGAAAGAGACGAAGACCGACGTCAATTCGCGAGATGAAAGGGAGAAGGACAGAGGGAGATTCTGCCGAACCGAATGATCCTTTAATAAGAAATGAGCGAAGGTAAGGGAAGTGCACGAGGAAGACAAAAAGCAGGGTGAGGTGAATGGGAAGTGGGGCAAAGGGAGCGGGCGGAAAGTGCTCGCGAACATCGTAGAGAGGAGGCGGCGAAGTGTTTGCGCCTCGTTTGACCCGTTCACTGCTTTTAGATCTCGTCGAAGGCTCGCGTGATTAATTAGTGAGCGTGCTTCCCTTGCCCGTACAGTCTGTTGGCCTGCCCTCTCTCACTCGCTTGTCTTCCATCGTATTTATATATATATATATATATATATATATATATGTATACGTACCGGACGGACTGGTCGGTCCTGCCGTGATTACCGCCTGCTTGTCTCGTTTCGCTTTCGAGAATATGCACGCACGCCGGTATGTCCGCAAATACACACGATCTGTCTCGTGCCGCCACGATGAGAATTGATTCAATCATTCGCACTTTAATTCCACTCAATACTGAGATTCCAATGATGTCTCGGTATTTCTGATATAAAAATTGATTATACTCCGACAAACATGTTGAAAATGTACAATGATATCGTTACAGTATGCACATATTTAAACAAATGGCGGTAATCCCAAATACTAACTCGTAGAATGTGAGGCGTCTATATTTGGTGTTGTCTGATCAAGCTGCGAACAAATCAACATGAATATTAGTACCGCTAAAATATATTTAGGAAACGAAATTCTAACAACTAATTGTAAAGATTTTCATGACATTGGGCAATTAGCAATTTCCAATTTCAGGCAGATTTTGGCAATTATCTGAAACTTTCTAAAAACCCTTTTCTCATATGGACGCTATTTTGCACTGTTTATGACACGCATCGTAGAGGAACACCTCTTTTAGCGCATCAAGCACATGCTGTTTACTGAGCCACCCACGTGTATAATTAATAGTTATCGTCCGTGCGCATTGTATGAGCAGTTTATAACAATCCATTCATACCTATGTTGTTTCATAACCCCCGTTTTCAATAATAAGATGGATAATGACTCCAGGTGCAGAAATGCGTACGTGTAGCTGAGGAAATAATTCGTTTCATTATTTAACATGGACTCGGTTAGAGTCGATGTTCCATGATATGACAGGTGTAATAGATAAAATAAACATATTATAAGGTTTTATTTTCGTATTAAGAATCAGTCACTTCGCTGATGAAATGTTGACTCATGTTGTGGTATAGTGATTGAAGATTTGCAGAATAAAATGTGCCATGAAAACAGAAAACTTCAGAAAGAATATTGTCATCAGCAATAATTCCTTCTTTTGTTGTTCGGAATGTAAGAGATGCCAATTCAACCCACTGGTCGAATACCTTGTGATGGATAGATGGATGAATGGATGGCTTATAATACAGAAGAATTTTATTTAAAAATGTCAGGAATAATTGACTTATTTAGAAAAAATCTTCCTTTAAACACCAAATGTTTGGACGAGTTGACCCGACAGATTTTTTGTACTGAAATGACAGATTGAGACGAAAGTAGGGAAATAATTAACCAAGTTTGTAAACCACTTTGAAATCTCTGATTTCCTGCGTTTTGAAACGATGTCCCAGATAATTTTTCAAAACCTACGTTTCAAGCCTCGGCAGAGTCCCGCCGAGCTGAAAACTTTTAGGTTACTGATCCTCGGATGAAAAGAAGAGCTCGACTTCACATCTGGAGCCTGAAACACGAGCCTTTTGTTTACAAACTGGTTGGCATTCCAGCTAAATGAATAAAACTCGTGGTTCGGAAACTATTAAATTCCTACGCAACACCCTTCAGAAAGCCTGTTTTTAAACACCTACAACATGACCGGAAAATAATAAGGAAATCCGGAAATGTCTTCCTTTATTTTTGCTTGTTGCGATTAGAAAAGAGGAAACCGCCGGAGCGGGTTAGAGTTTTGCGAAAAATATCTCGATGACAGCAGCGGGAAATAGGGAATCTATTTCTTTCCTTCTCTAATTTCTTTTTTTCCCGCATCCACAATTCTTTTGCCCTTACATTTCTTTTGAGAGACATTCCTCCCCCCCCCCCCATATCTCCCCTAATATTAAAAAAACATATATAATATTTTTACATACATGATTGAACTATAAATACAATTTATTCATTTATTCATGCTGGTTATGAAAATGTCCTTTTATGTATTTACGATGTACCAAAGATTATTTTTTTATAAAATGATATTAATAATGCATTGCTTTGGTGAATTTTCCAGGTGGGTCGTGATTTGCGCCTGGTGGTGTATCGTCGCGCGAAGATGGTCGAGATCGGGGGGCAACGGCAAGAAAGACGGCTTTGGTTTACGGCAAGGTTTCGCGACCGTGGGAGCAGTCGCGGCTTGGGGCTTACCTATCGCTTACACCGTTGGCGTTATGGTCACAAGGGATGTCGATGCCGATGAATTAACTGGTAATTATTTTATCTTCCTGCATTACGTATGTATACTTATCGCACTTGCTCCTTTACTAGAAAGCTGCCCCATACATGCGAAAACAAAATGAATCATCATTTATACGTTCCTTTTGAAGGTATTTCAGGCATTATCTGTTTAAGGATGAGGTTAAGATTTTGAAGGGAAAAAGTTCATTTCGAGCAGGTATTTAATTTTTGAAACACTCTCGGCGCCACGTGTTATCAAAAATAGAAATTTTGTTTTTGAGGGAGTGCTGGAATAATATAAATGATGGTGATTGGCGGGCCATCAAGAACCGTACGAATATTTGCCAATTTATATCGTAATTGCGGGGAGTTCATGTTTTGACCTGTACTGCAAATGAAATATGCAAATTTCGCAAATTAACATTAACGAAGTTACGCTAAATGAGTGGTATTGTCAAGTTCGCGCATTGCCCGAATCAGCATAATAGTATATATACATATAAGCCGGATGAGTCATTTAAGCATCGTTAATTTTCTCCAACAAACCGCTTGATATCAATTAACGTCGTATTCAATTTCTAAATATGGTGGAGCGCAACATAATTAATTACGAAGAGAAGTATAGTGTTTAATATGAAATAATATACAATGTTTTTAAACGGAAGCAGGCGTGCAGAAAAAGGTACGCTGCATGTCCGTTCGCTTAAAAGATAGAATGATAGTATTGGATTATGATTATGTGTTCGTGTCATTTAAAAGTATAACATTAATTCTCTGCTCGAAACTATGCAACTATGCAACTATATATATATATATGCGCAAATAGCACTACACCAACTAAGCGTGATGTAATGTAATGTAATGCAGATGTTTATATACAATTAGAGAGGATGAATGGCCTAAAGTAAAAACAGCGAGTTAATAAATTGCTGCAAACATGTATATATACGGAGAAATGTCAACATATATTTCAGACAATTAAATTAAGAGTATATGGTATACGGTCTAAAATTTTTCATCTTTTTCTTTTTGTTTATGTATTTCTTATATGCAGACCGGAGATTTAATAATATTGGCAAATAAAAACTGAATATATAGGGAATTATTTTTAGTTGGCCTTTTGAGGCTATTTAAATGTATTACTATGAGGGGCCATCCTCGAATATTCTATATGTTCATGCAAGTATATATTTGCAAGTGCCGAATAAAAACAATTCGTTGCAAATTAACCTAGGATTGGATCAAATTTTCGGAATACTGTTGCAATTCGGG